>JAXCGZ010010090.1:10000-49252 GCA_037179515.1 Halocaridina rubra | reverse complement strand
CTTGTTCTCTATTGTTAACAAATATCAGTATGAGATAACTATTTTTGTACTTTTTTGGGTTGCAATCTTGGTCATTTGTATTACAGCATAAAGGAAACTATCAGCAAACTTGCAAAATTTTGGAATTTTTTTTTTTTTTTGAGGGCAAGGATATTCCTGTTTATTTATTTTTTTTATTTTTTTTAGCAATATTGGCAATGGAATTGCTAATTAACATTATATATAAACATAATGAGCGTAAGATTTATCCCAGAATTTTACATAAAAGCCGGAGAATAGCTTATACTAATCCCAATTAGTAAAATGCTTCTTTTAATGTTTCGAGTTCATTCATTATATATTATATATACATCCATTTTTAACATAAATTATACTAAAAACAAGCTAGATATACCACCTATCCTTTCTATATCGTCCTAGAAACACTATTGAAACCGTGAAATTAATTATCTGGCGATTACAACACGATGCAGACAGAGTCAGTGACCCGCATTGCTTAACAGAATGAATGAAGCTGCTGTTCCATGCCGTCAGAGTCCATAAATGAGTTTACCATTTAAAGTGGAAGACAAATGGCAGAGGATAAGGACACGAATGGGCAGTGTCTCATGAACATCTGGCTCTACATACAGATTTGTAATTGTCATGGAAAAAAAGAAAAAAAGAAAAAACATTGTAAAAGAAATGAACAAGTAAAATAAAAAGCATTGTCAAAGAAATGATTAAGTAGAAATTTAGATAAACGGAGGAATTTATCTGTTTTGGATGGGAAAAACTTGTATATTAAGAAATAGAAATGAATGTATTGATTACTTAATAAATTAATTAATCAATACAGGCTATAGAAAACATATCTTTTTGTTGTTATTGATGATGTAAAGAGAATATCGAAGGAGGTTTACTAATGAGACTTATTAACATATTATTAGCTGTTGTTCATTATGCTATGCTATTGATTTGCTGTCTGAAATTTTAAACAAATAATTTCTTTGGTTTGAAAATAGTTTGTGAATGGTGGGTTTTTTTTTATATTAGTAAGTGTATGTGTGTATGTGGCCTATTTTTGTATTTAAGTAAATTGTTTGTTATTATTATTACTATTATTATTATTATTATTATTATTATTATTATTATTATTATTATTATTATTATTATTATTATTATTATTATTATTATTATTAATATTATTATTATTACATGCGTTTATAAGTTTGTTTGTTATTATTTTTCCGTTCGGTTAAAATTGCTTCCAGCTCACTGTCAATAATTAACCCATCCATCAATCTGCAATCAGCTAAGAAAAACAAGCATTCACATGGATGTATATTATATTAGTTAATGCCTTCCTGCATACATATACACAATCTTTGCTTCCCCTGAGGGTGGGGGGCTAGAATACTCCCTCCATATTCCCCTGTGTGTTGTAAGAGTCGACTAAATGGGGTAGAGCTTGGGGACTGGGAAGTCCCTCCTCTGTATTTTCTCTTCCCAAAGAGTCACTTTATTTTGCCTTGACTCAGCCACTCCCCATATAAGGAAAAATGGCCTGCGTGTCTTAAGAGTCGACTAAATGGGGTGGAACGAGGGGACTGGGAAGTCCCTCCTCTGTATTTTCTCTGCCAAAGAGTCATTGTTTTTGCCTTGACTCAGCCACTCCCCTTATAAGGGGAAAATTGGCTCACGTATATAGATAGACTTATTTACTGAGAAAGAGTGAAAGATTCTCTCTTTTCACTAAATTTTTCAAGGATATTCATTGCACTCCTCACTTAATATCCTCAGCGTATTTTATAGTCTTCCATCAGTATCCTCAATTGGATAATTTCTACCTCTCAACACTCATCCTGGATTTAATGAAGTTTAATTAGTCTGCATGTATCTTTACTAATGGATTCTTCTATACCCCGTCAGCAATCCTCACTGAATCTCCTATATCCTCACACACCCTTTAGTCTCCCCTCAACATTTCTCCCTGAATTTCCTATACCTTCCGTAGTCTCCCCTTGGCAAACTAACCGAATCCCTGAGCTCTAATTAGTCTTCATAAGTCACCTGTTGGAATCACTGATGCCCTCTATAGTTTCCCCTCAACATCCATTCCCTCTCCATTAATATCTATGGCTTTCACTTACCTGTCCTGGGTGCATGTCCTTAAACCTCATGTAGTCTTCTGTAAATCTCCCCTCAACTTTTCTTTATAAATCATCTAGCCTTTTCATAACTTCCCCTCATCTATATATTATGAAGTTACTCTACCTTACATTGTCTTCTCTTGGTTGTTTTCATGGCATTTGTGACTCTCTCAAGTTATATTTTGAGCTGTTCCATTTTAATCCCCATTATGGGGGTGGACACAGATTACACCTGGAGAAATAAGGCTGTATCCCCAACCTAATGCCCCACGGTAGGGTCGGTCGCAGCTCTGTCATTTTCCGAATGGAGTGCACTAACCACTGCGCTACCGCGATCTGTAATTTCTCATCAGCTATCTAACTGATTGTGTTACAGTTCAAGTGGGTCCCTTTATCAGTCCTCGCTGTTTCTCTATTCACATTTTTACCTCTTTTTTTTCTTATCGGATTCTATGAAATCTTGTTCCCACTGCAGTTTCCCCACTTCATTTGAACTAAATCAGCTCTACCCTCATCTTCTCTCCTCAGCATCAACCTCCAATCCATTTGGATTCCTCGAAATGACAATGAGATTACGGTAAATAACTTGATCCTCAATGCGTTTTAGGTATATTTAAACTATGGTTACAGACTAACACAGGTCATAGACCCCAAAGAAAATTTTCTATAAAATAATGAATATAATTGTATTTTATTTTTTTAAATAACAAATTGCTATCACTTAAATCCCTTGGAGAGGCACTTAAACCACCTTTCAAATTATGTTCAAGTATTTACCTGATACATGCACCGCTTGGCACACATTTAGGCCATTTGCAACTGCTCCATTTCATACTTTCTTTCCTTCATTGCAGACCTACATTTTGTTTTGAGGAGAGGGCGGATAGTATTCATTTTTTTTTCTCGGGAAATCACACAAACTGAAACCTTTTAAGTAAAAAGTCAAAGAGTTGAATTACTGAACAATACGCCATGATGCATAAAGGTTTTTATCTTAACGACAGATTTTAATATATATATATATATATATATATATATATATATATATATATATATATATATATATATATATATATATATATATATATATATATATATATATATATATATATATATATATATATATATATATATATATAATCTGTAGGTGTTTTTGAATACAGAAAGTGTTTTATATATATATATATATATATATATATATATATATATATATATATATATATATATATATATATATATATATATATATATATATATATATATATATAAAATCTGCGGGTAGTATTTTTAAATAAAAAAAATCTTTGTTATATCTTAATGTCGTTCGTGTTTTAGAATTTTTATTTTATTTTTCCCAATGCTAAAATTCTTTTTGTTTGGCCCACGTCAGGCTCTCGACCTAAAATGACTTGGCCCAGATTTTGTAGTAATTTCCATAAACCCCTTTTTGATTTTGTCAAGATAATTCGAGAATATACTGTGATTACATTATACTTAGAGAGACAGTGTCGACCATACTGGATATTAAGTATATTTTTTTGTACATTTGGTGTCACTATTGGTCCCCATTATGGGGGTGGATGCAGATTGAAGGTTGAGAATCAGTGATAGATGCCCTCCCTAACGACCTATGGTGAGTTTGATCCCCTGTCTGTCATTCCGTAAGTCGAGTATATCATTAAAAAGAAAAATTACTATTAGAGTTGACGCTATATCATTCTTGAAGTTAAAAAAAATAAAAATAAACTATTTTTCCATTATCCTTCTCTCGGATAAGAAAAATAGACAATATCAGTATTCAAATTACCATTTTATCATTCTTAAAGTTGAAAGCGGAAAAAATGCAGAGTTAAGCTTTATTTTATTTTCCCGTCATTATCCGATTTCCCTTGGTTTCCATGTATAGCTGTGTGTTTATCTGATGTGGGTTTTTGAGATTACAGAATTGGGTGTTTGAAAATACAAACCATGACAGTTACTTCCTTCAGATTAAATGATGGTTCCACCCCTCGGTTTATAGATGTTGTGTCTTCCGATGTTGTTCTGGTTTTACGTCACGGACTCCCTTTTCAACCAAGGGCTAGGACGGTTGCCTTCTTGCGAAGGACTTGTTTTGGCAGATGTAATCGTTACCCTGAGTGCATGCCCTTACTAACCTCAGACCGTGACGGGGCACGAACCCTCGACCTGACGCTTCAGAGTCGCGGACGCTACCGCTTGAGCCACGGTGACTACATGTTGTGTCTACCGATATAGTCAGTAAAAATTGAGAGACAGATGGTGAAAGCCTTTGATGTATTTATCTAATTGCTCTCGAGAGAAAGAATCTTGTACTCATAACTCCTCGTCTCTCTCTCTCTCTCTCTCTCTCTCTCTCTCTCTCTCTCTCTCTCTCTCTCTCTCTCTCTCTCTCTCTCTCTCTCTCTCTCTCCTCTCTCTCTCTCTCTCTCTCTTTTTTTTTTTCTTTTTTTTTACTGACACTGGCATATTCCCTAGAAAATATATGTATACAGTGTTTACAGTATGTGTGTATATGCAAGTGTGTGTATGCATCAAAATTATTAATAATTTCTTTTTTTTTTCGTTCACAAACACTTATATGTTTCTTAGAATATGTATGCATTTAGCGTTAACAGTTTGTTTGCAAGCATATCATTACTAATATATTGTCAGTTTGTACGATGTAATGTCACTTTGAAATAATAATAATAATGATAATAATAATAATAATAATAATAATAATAATAATAATAATAATAATAATAATAATAATAATAATAATAATAATTCCTGTATACAGTATATCTCGAAAATATTTGGCCCAACCAGATCTATCATTTATCAAGCAGTTTGAATAACACCCAAATTACTTTCGGGAATTGCTGAGAAAGTGGGACTTTTATCATACCTGTCAAATGATAATTTATGAATTTTTCCCCTCTAATGGTCAGCCAATCAGAACTAAGCCTTGATCCGCATTAAGTATTTTCCCCTCTAATGGTCAGCCAATCAGAACTAAGCCTTGATGCGCATTAAGTATGTATTCACATAACTTTCAAGATTCTTAATGCCATAGAGTATAATTTCCATTTACAAATTGCATCTCTTAAAAACTTTCATATGGGGCGCTACATCATCGCTCCCTTCTTTGGATGAAATGTCATTGGACTTAGTAAATAATTTTGTGACCAAATTATCCTGTCGCTTAGAAAATATTCATGCAACTTTTTGATGAAAATTATACACTCTGTAGACATCTATGATGGTTAGTTATCTTTATTAGAAATACGATTATTAGTTGTAAAGATTGAAAATATGGATAGCTTCTTGGATCCAATGCTTGGTCCCACCAAGGAAATCCTGAGTTCAAATCCTCAAAATCTACTCCTTTATATGCACCTCTTCCCTTGTTTATATGGGGTCACTGTTTCTTGCTATTCTGTAAGTAGCCTGGTACTGGGTCTTAGCTCAGAGGCTTTACGCAGCTAGATGCTCTTCCGAACACCAGGCATCTCATCTGTAGGATACAATTCCTAATATCAACAGTCTCTGTTGACCTGGACTTGCGATCTGCTCAGAGTTGAATTGAGCTGGCTTTTGCACCTAGTGGCTGCTTTTCGTGCAAGTTTTACTACAAGAAACCATTCCTAACACCAAGCAACTATATTTATTCAAGCTTGTGACCATCGCAATGCTGAGCTGGACTGCTCGCCAAGAGGCAGGATTAATCACAAAAAAATTACTTCAAAATACAACGATAGCTGAGTGGTACAAGTGCTCGCCTCTGGAGTTGGTAGACTCGCGGTCGAGACCACCGTTTGGTGTATCCACTCTTAATTCTCCAGCCACACTTACTCAAGGAACTGTCATGGGATTAATCCCGCTGACAGTCTGGAAAGCCTATCTGGTAATGGAAATTTGTTTAAACCATTCCTAACACCAAGAATCTCTTTTCCTGTTGGCTAGATTAATCGCAATAGATTACTGTAGATTACCATTCCTAAGGCTAGCAACCTCCGTTCATCCGTGCTTGGCACCGGCACAGTTGGCATGGAATCCTCCCCTAATGACTGGAGTAATCACAATAGATTACTGCAGGAAAGCATTTCTAACTCCATTGATCCTGGCTTGAAACCGGCACAAAACAAAACTGATTCTCTGACAGAAAGCCAATATTTGGCCCAAACATTTACTGTATCAGACGATACTCAGTAATAGCCGTGGTAGCTCAGTGGTAGAGTACGCGACTTGGGAAGCAAATAACGCTGGTTCGATCCCAACATGAAGCGTTAGGAAGGGAATCCAACCTTAATCCCCCGGGTGCAAAATGTCTGCTTCCATCCCCATCGAATAGGGACTAATTTTGACGCATATAACGGTGCATTATTACCATTCCCAGAACCAACAACCCCCATTGATCCGGGCTTGTGACCGTCACAGAGCTGAACTGATTCTTCACAGAAAACCAATACTTGACGATACTCGACGATAGCTCGTACTCATCAGCGATTTATTGCTTGTTAACATATACCCCAGCTCGTAAATATTCGAAAGTGCATTTTTTCACAATGCAGACAAAATAACCTGTAATTTAATCTCTCGTGGGACAGCAACTCATTATCCATTCGGGTGTTGTTGTTTGTGGTGTTTTGGAACTTATAGGGTATTATTTGGGGTTACTTTTTTTTCCTTTTTTTTTTTTGTTTATTCGTTTTGTCTTTTCTTCTTTGTCCTATTCTCGATTTTCTTCTTCTTCTTCTTCTTCTTCTTCTTCTTCTTCTTCTTCTTCTTCTTCTTCTTCTTCTTCTTCTAATACTACTACTACTACTACTACTACTACTAATAATAATAATAATAATAATAATAATAATAATAATAATAATAATAATAATAATAATAATAATAATAATAATAATAATAATTTGAAGAACCCACTCGATCGTTTGTGAAAAAAAAATGTTTTCCTACTGGATTTATTTCTTTGTATGTATTTTCAAAGAGAATTAATATTTTGCTGGTAAATGAATAAAAATAGGAATAAGGTAATTTTTAAAGAAAATGAAGAGAAAATATTTAAAAGTTTTTTCTTTTATGAGTGAAACCTGGACCGGCAAAAAAAAAAAAAACTGCCCTCATAAGGCCCCGGCACCAAGAAAACATTAAAATGAAGAAAAATAGAAGTTTAAGGACAAGGCAGAAATTAAGGAATGCTACACGATAGGAATTAAACTAATGACAGCATATATATGGATAAGAAAATTATTTTTTTTTATATATATAATTTTTTATTAATTTCGGGAAATATTATTTAGGAGTTATTCCAAAAGACAGCACCAATATTTTAGATTACAAAAATTAAATATAATTCTTTTACATTAATGGAGGGAAAAAAATAAAATACGGCGAATCCCAAAATGGCAGAAGTAAATATGGATTATGTTTTTTCTTATATACACAATTTTCTCTTATATTTGTATCTCTGTAATATCTTTACATATAAACGTTTTTAATTTATTTCAGAATTATTTCTCTGGTATCTAATCGCATACGAAACCCCCCTCTTCCCCCCAAACTACCAACGTCTATCGTGGGGGGGTCATCACGGTAAATATTTTGTGGTCGTAAATATTGTTAGTAATAAATGTTAGTTCACAGTCGTTTTATGAGCGATGAGTGAAGATAATGCTGTGTGTCTAATGGTTTTCGCAGCTCATTGTGTTACCAAGATCATAAAAAAAGTGTGAATTTAATGCGATTTCAAATATCGGCAAAAGCAGCGGTGCTGAAAAGTGCTTCTGAACACAGGTGTTCAGTTGCTTGTAGAAGTTGACTGATTATTCGTGGCTACCTGTTCAGAATTTCTCCTGAGGGAGGGGGGGTAAGAATTGTTCCTCCATGTTCCCCTGCATGTCGTAAAAGTCGATTAAATTGGGCGGATCGAGGGGACTGGAAATCCCCTCCTCTGTATTTTCTTCCCGCATAATCAGTCTTTTGCTTTGACTCAACCGACCCCCTTATAAGGGGGAATATGGCTCTTTTATATACACTGACCTGTTCAGAATGGCAGTGTTATCGATTAAGTATTTCAGATGACAATAACGCCTTCTTGTCCTCTTTGATCGGAATGAATATGTGATCGGTTTTACGTCACGGACTCTTCTTTCTGTTAAGGGCTAGGAGGGTGCCTTCTTGCAAAAGACTTTGATATTGGCAAATGCGACCGTTACTCAGAATGAACGCCCTTTGTAACTTCATTAATTGGCGGGCTTCGAACCCATGAGCTTACGAATGAAAGTCACGAGGGTTACCACTCGTCTACAGCGGCCACTTGATCGGAATGAATATATGGGATACTAAGCTAGAAATTCAGTATAGAATTCTTGATCACACACACACGCACACACACACACACACACACGCACATATTTTATTTGTTTACATTATAGATTATTTATCAATTGACAAATTTTTTTTATATATCATTTATATAATTCGTCTTCCCAATTGCATAAATGACCTTTATTACATTGCAAAATATAATCAGATGTTATCAATATTAAGCAAGGAAGCTTTCAGGTCCTGTACGAGTATTCCTTTGATAACATCCGGATACGTTTTAATGTTATATTACCGAGAAACTGGAATATAACTTCATTTTTAATGATAATTTGGTGATACTGAATGCAAGATATGAAGTAATGTTCCGGATACGGTTTCATTTTATAATGTAGAAACCGAAAAGGTTTTTTTTTTTAATAATTTTGGTGATAGTGAATACAAGATATGGAGCCATGTTCCGGATACAGATTCATTTTATAATGCAGACACCGAAATGTTACTTTTTTTGATAATAATTTTGTGATAGTGAATGCAAGATATGAAACCATGTTCCGGATACGGATTCGTTTAATAATGTAGAAACCGAAAAGTTATTTTTTTCTTTATTTTTAATGATAATTTGGTGATAGTAAAAGCAAGATAATAAGCCATGTTCCGGATACGGATTCGTTTTATATTGTAGAAACCGAAAAATTATTGTTTATTTCTAATGATAAAATATTGACAATGAATTCTTGAGTTGAAGTGATATTTCGGATGCGAATTCATGTAATTAAAAGGAAACGGAAAAATTATTTTATTTTTATGGTAATTTAGTTATATTCAATGCTTGACATTAAGTCATGTTCCGGATACGTATTCGACTATGTCATAACTGAGAAATCGAAAAGCTATTTCATTTTTAATGATAATCTAGTGATTGTGATTGCTTGACATTAAGCAATGCTATAAAGAACTTCAGTATGTGTATCAATACCTAGATATATCTGTTAAGCGATTGCGTTATGATGGAGAATTTTGGTGAAATATCTCTTTTCCTTCAAAAAACGGATGTCCACATCAGTATCTTTGAGATTTGGCCATCTCTTCTCAATCTATTTTTTCATAATATATTTGTGTATTTATTGATCTATTTATTATCTCCTTTATTTGATTATTTTTATTATTGTCATGTATATTTTAACCAATACCTTCTATCATATTTTTAGGACATTATACTCAAAGCAGTTTCCATAGGTTAACAATGACCTCTTTTGGGAGTGACTTCGTAAGAAAACAGATAAAATTATATTTTGTAATTAGATTTAAAATCATATCAAAGTTACCTTTTGTGACCCTGGCCCAATTTCTTAAACAGTGTAAACATAGGATACCATATTGTTAGTTAGCTAGACACACACAAATGGCTTTCATAAACGCAACTGTCACGGTTCTGTGTATGGCTAGGATTCCGTTTATGAAATTGGGCCCAAGTCTTTTGCTATAAAATACAGGATTTCTTTCTGTCTTTATCATGGAGTAGTGATGAAGGGATGAGGGTGTAATGAACGTACTGTTTTTTTTTTTTTATGATTGTGACATCAGGACTGGCAAAAAAAAATCTACCCTCATCAGGCCTGGGTACGAAGAAAACATTGAGAGAACCAGAGATTGGGAGTGTATTGTGACTTGTTAGATGTGAAGGGATAAGAAGACATGTGCAAGGAATATCCACAAATATTCGGTGGTGATGTAGGCATAGAAAGAGTACACATTTGAGAGCTATATATAGATCAGTAGAGACATCATCCATGATGCATTATTCTTAAATAGACCCCCTTAAGGAGGAGGGTAAGAATGCTTCCTCCGTGTTTCCCTGAGTGTCGTAAAAATCGACTAAATGGGGTAGAGCGAGGGGACTGAGAATCCACACCTCTCTATTTTTCTTCCCGCATAGTCAAGGTATTTTGCTTTGACTCACCCCCCCCCCCCTTATAAGGGGAAGTCTGGCTAATGTACAGAGACAAAGAAACGATAAGCTCTGTACTTGCATGAGGTAAGCATAATTACTCGGTATGTTTCTCTCTTGATACAGGGTCAGAGATTAGCCAGAGACTGTGTACATGCTGCCTATGAAATAATTAGGCTTGGAATAGGTAAGGCCGCTTTCACACCAAAGTGGCACGTCGCACGTGGCATGTCACGTGGCACACCAGTTGAAAACGAACATCCGGAAATATAAGAAACCTTTCACACAGAAGTGGCATGACACGTCCCATGTGCCACATTAATCGAGAGCTATTTTTGGTTTAAATTCCTATTATATTTCAAATATGCAGAAATAGACTATGTATATATATATATATATATATATATATATATATATATATATATATATATATATATATATATATATATATATATATATCACACACACACACACACACACACGAGATATAGGTATGGCACATAAAACGATGCACTTCCAATACCTTTAGAGTAATATACACTTGAAATGACAAACAACAAAATTTGACAGGGGAAAAAATATTAGGAATTGATTAACTGATTACAACTACTCAAGAGAATTTTTAACCTTTGCTAACTCGATATTGATGACCTTAAAAACAATACTCGAAGTTGATTAAAATACAAAGAATATTACTCAGGGTCATGATTACATCTGCGAAAACCAAAGTCCTTCGCAAAAAGGCACCGTTCTAGCCCTTGGTAGAAAAAGGGAGTCCTTGACGTAAAACCGGCATTACCTTGTGTTTTGAGCAGGTGAACCTAAGCGGTGCACAGTAGCAAATGAAGGAAGTAGTATGCAAAAGGAAAAAAAAATAAATTTATATATATATATATATATATATATATATATATATATATATATATATATATATATATATATATATATATATAAGTAAGACAAAGTTAGCTTTATCGCCTTAACGTATCTAGTGAAGGTACACATGGCGTATGCAAATACTTACAAAGTTATGTGCATAGGAATAGTAGAATTTGAAGTTTTTTTTTTTTAGTGTGACACCGGGACAGGCAAAAACTGCCCTCATCAATAAAAGCCCGGGCACGAGAAAATACCAAGACGATAAAAGAAAAAGGTTAAGGACAAGGCAGAGATGAAGTAATGTCTTATTCACTGGGTTGTGATCAGGTTGGCTGAGGCAAACCGTACCAACATCAAGTGCAAGTGAGGAAGTAAGGTAAAGATAAAAAAAATATGAAATATATAGAGATATTTTTTCCAGGTATCTGATTGATGGAAGATAATAATCCTCTAGTAAAAATCGACCAAAATTGATTAAAAATCCACCAGGGATTTTGTTTTCCTCATGATTTACACTGCATCTCATCCAGGTAGTGGAAGGGTACTGAGTATTCAAAAGGATATTCTGTGTTAGCATGAACTGTTCTCATTTCAATAGGGCTGATTGCCAGTCCCATCAGCCCCTACTGGTTTAAGACCGTAAAATCGTGGTCTGGTATGTTGATGAAGTCGCCAAATGAATCCGGTGTTTGGAGTTGAAGCAGGATGTTTGGGAAAATGACTTTTGCTGATGATGATGATGTTGATGATAATGACGATGATGATAGTGAGTGAGAGAAAAAAACAGAAATGTGAATATGAATTATTGCAGTAGTGTTTTGAAATTCTGAAAACAAACTCAAATTAAAACGTTTCAATGAGTCATTGGTTGTAGTAACTGAGGAACTCATCATGAATTTCTGTTCTCTGAACACGTCTTCCTACCGACAAAAGAGATTAAAAAAAAAAAGCGCTCAATATGAACCCCTATATCTATAGTTAAGAAAAGCCTAAAAATATCAACCTCAAATCAATACGTCTAAATGAGTTAAGAATAGTCTAAAAATATCAAAATCAAAACGTCTAAATGAGTTCGGTGTGGTAGGATTTGATTCACCTTCACGTTCGTCCACTCGCAACCCCTCTTCCTTGCCGACAAGCCTTGGCAGTCAGCTATCAATACCCGACCTCTTTGTCAACAACTTAGATTGTACAACGTGTCAGATTTCTTCGTCCATCAACACGTTATAATAAAAATCGAGTTAATGGGAATTAAAATTCTTAACTTGATACGTGACACCTTGTTTGTATATTGAAGAATCTTTGCATGCCAAGGCGAAAGAGGGATGTTATAGGAGACGAAGAAACATAAAGAAACTAGGCTATTTTATAGTATTTAGGATCAATAACTTGTGAAGATTTGTTTTCAGCTGAAACGTGGGCATATTTGGAATTTTAGTGCCTACAGTGTCATATATCTTGAACAACAGACGAAAAATGAGTTTGGTTGAGAAAATAAATATTTCGAAGTGTGACTTTTGGCTGCCATGATGTCTACAGTATTATATACTGTATTCCTTAAGCAAAAGTGAAAATGAATTAGGTGGAAAAAGACAGATTTCGAAGTGTGGTTCTTGCACGTCCCGATGCCTGCAATTATATCTTTCCCAAGCAACAGACTAAAGTTAATTACTTGGAAAAGAGAAATATTTCGATTTGTGACTTGACTGGGTTTTGCAAATACCAGAGTAATTACACTGTGCTAAAGAGTTATTAATCTTTAACTCCGATACTCGATGAATACCTCTGAATACAGATTTAGACACATGAAAAATCGGTATTAATCTGTATTAATAGAGAAGGAAAAAAAATCTGCGAAGAAAAGTAATTATTTATTCACCTTGAACGAAAAGGAACTTTATTTATTGTAGCATGAATTCCATGAGGTATTAAGAACACTTAAAAATCAAACCCTCTCTGATTGAACGCGTCTCGTACTCGTTTACCTCTTCTTCAGGTCATTACTCTTACGCAAGCTCGTAACATACGCGTATTTCATCATACGCGTATATGCATCTTGCGCGTACATTCATCCATTTACTCACATATAAACATCCTGGAATATATCCTGGTCGACGTATTTATGAAGTAAATTAATCATTTCGAACTGGAAAAAAAAACAGGTTCAAAACAGGGAATTTTTTAGGCTGTTGGATGTAATTTCAGGCTTACGTTTTATCTTCTTTATCTATTTTTGGGTGTCAAAATAGATTATATATCCAAAAACACTTGAATCAAAATTGCATTTGCAAAAGAGGAAAAATTAGTTGATGAAAGTAAGAATAAAAAAAGTATGAAGACATTTATATTTGGGGTAAATTAGGAAAATGATGAAGATTGTCAAAGAGAAAAGACGCATGGATGTAAGGACATGATATGATAATGAATGAAATAATAATAAGTTAGAATAAAATTTTTCTATAAGAAAAAAAAATATTTGTTCGTCTTGGTTTCAAAAAGGAAACAAGGAACGGGAGGAGAATGAAGAAGTAATGAAAAACACTAAAGAAATGTTGATAATGAAAGGAAAATATATTGATGAGAAAATAAACAATATAAAAGATTCATATTTTGCATAATTAAGTTGCATTGCATCATTGGAAGGTTCATTGGCATTGAATAGATGAATCAAGGAATATATATATATATATATATATATATATATATATATATATATATATATATATATATATATATATATATATATATATATATATATATATATATATTATTTAGGATTTTTTAAAAGCGCATTTTGTAAGGCTATATGCAAAATGATTACTTTATTAAAAATATCTGTCATTGTTTTGTGGTTTAAAATTATATATGTGTGTGTGTGTGTGTGTGTTAAATCATTCTTCTTATCTGTGTCATGAATCTACTTCCTGACCTAACCTAACTTAACCTAACCAAGTAGATATTTTTTTTACTTGTAGAGAACAAGCGGAAGTAGCACCGATCTCCCCCCTATCCAGCTCTTCTTGATTTTTTTTCTCTCTTTATTTATTTATTTCTTTAATCTTTCATATTATTTCCTTCAACTCTTCCTCTCCCATACCATTTTCCTCTCATTCCATTTTTCTCTTCTTCTTTAATCTTTTCATGGTTTTCCATTTCTGTTTTCCACATTTTTTTTTTACATGTGACATATTTTTATTTTTTCTTAATATTTGATTTATCCATCGTAGCGAGACCAGTTCAGTCTGCTTGATATTTCACTCAATGTATCTTGATATAACTGGAAATATCTGCTGTATTCCGGATTAAGCAATATTTTCTGTATATTTCCACGTATAGTTTTGCCATGAATATGTTTAATTTTCTAAGAGAAATCTATATCTTGGTTTATTGCTTATTATTTTTCCCTTTCCTATCCAGATAGATTTATTTGTTTTCGATAGTTCCCTTCCTATAAACAAGTTTTATTTGCCTCGATATTTGTTTGTTTGTTTGTTTAGTAGCTTATATATATATATATATATATATATATATATATATATATATATATATATATATATATATATATATATATATATATATATATAATGCATGCTAAATTAGAAATGCATTTATGAAACGTCGAACTTCTGAATATACTTCTCCACCTTTAACCTCACACATCTACTTAGCCCTCAATGGCTCTTTTAAATCAAAAGGCGCTACGTAACACACGAGAGACGCCACTATTCTCTCCTAATTATCACCTCGTGGTTCTGACCAAGAGAATTTGTACGAGACTTGTTGGGCGCTACAGTTAGAGGTACTGTGAATTAGTGAATAAATGAGATTCGTACTTATACCTGCCAGGATTCGAACCTTTAACACGATAAGTAAACATTAGCATACATAGGTTAGTGTATCGAATGAACAGAGTTGTACATTTGTAAATGGATGTACTGCGTAGCTATTCCTGCCAGGATTCGAGCCGTAACACGATGATTAAACAGTAGCATACATAGGGAGTGTATCGACTGAACGCAAGTCGCACGTGGCACATGGGACGTGTCACACCACTATGGTGTGAAAGGTTTCATATATTTCCGGATGTTCGTTTTCAAATGGCATGTCACGTGCGACGTACCACTTTGGTGTGAAAGCGGCCTTATAGAGTGTACGAGTATGTCTCTGTTGAAGATGGAGTTATACTGTCAACAAGGTAGGTGTTGTTTATCGCTCACTGAATTCAGAACGGTAATTGAAATCCAAAAGAAAAATTTGCATGGAAGAGAATTGACCATTCCCGGATGTATTGTCGGAAAAGGTGATGGCAAAAGTAAAATAGAAGAAGAAGAAGTTAAACAGACGAAGAAGAGTATTTTTCTTGCACGGTCGGAGGTTAGCAAGGGCACGCACTCAGGGTAACGATTACATCTGCCCAAAAAAGTCCTTCGCAAGAAGGCAACCGTCCTAGCCCTTGGTAGAAAAGGGAGTCCCAGACGTTAAACCGATTTTTCGATGAAGAAATATCATTACTTCAGGATAAGTTACCGGAGTAAGCATTGACAAATAAAATAGAAAAAGCAAAAGAAGTAGGAAAAAGGAAAATAGTTTTTTCCATTTTCTTTTTTATATATTTTTTATATAAGAGGTTACTGCTATTCCGGGTGCATATTCGGAAGAGGATGTTTTAAATGTAAAAGAACAAAGAAAAAAACGGAAAACAGGAAAAAATAATTATTTTTCCATTTTTCGTTTTTCATGCAATTGAAAACCTCAATTGGCGTAAACAGGTAAAAAAAAGATGGAAAAAGTATGAAGTAGTAAGAAATGTTTTTTCCATTTTTCTATTCTTAAATATATTTGAATGAACAAATGACGGCTTGATTCCGCTGACAGGCTGAAAAGCCTACCTAGGAGTAGAAATATATGTATCTAAGAAGAAATCCCTCTTCCGGATGCGCATAACGGAATAAGATGCGACGGAAGGAAACGAGAAGAGGAAGAAAAACGGAAAAAGAAAAAAGTTATTTGTTCCATTTTCTATTTTTCATGCAATTGAAAACCTCAGTTGATTGATACCACTGACAGGCTGAAAAGCCTACCTGGGAGTAGAAATATATGTATAGAAGAAGAAATCCCTCTTCCGGAAGGAAACGAGAAGAGGAAGAAAAACGGAAAAAGAAAAAAAGTTATTTGTTCCATTTTCTATTTTTCATGCAATTGAAAACCTCAGTTGGAGTAAATAGGATCATTTGGGAATGTCCATTCCACTCCTCTTCCCCCAGCTCTCCCCAGTTCTCCCATCTTTATTTTTATCTATTTTTATATCATCCGATATCTCTTATTTTTTCACGCCTTAGCCTGTTTGTTTTTAATAGTAATTTTACCCTTGGAAGCTTACTTTTGCTTACTCTGCTTGCTTACTTGTTTTGCTCCTCGTCCAAAATAAGCTTCCGTTTGCTTACTCTGCTTGCTTACTTGTTTTGATCCTCATCCAAAATAAGCTTACGTTTGCTTACTCTGCTTGCTTACTTGTTTTGATCCTTCTTCCAAAATAAGCTTACGTTTGCTTACTCTGCTTGCTTACTTGTTTTTATCCTCATCCAAAATAAGCTTACGTTTGCTTACTCTGCTTGCTTACTTGTTTTGATCCTCGTCCAAAATAAGCTTACGTTTGCTTACTCTGCTTGCTTACTTGTTTTGATCCTCGTCCAAAATAAGCTTACGTTTGCTTACTCTGCTTGCTTACTTGTTTTGATCCTCGTCCAAAATAAGCTTACGTTTGCTTACTCTGCTTGCTTACTTGTTTTGATCCTCGTCCAAAATAAGCTTACGTTTGCTTACTCTGCTTGCTTACTTGTTTTGATCCTCGTCCAAAATAAGCTTACGTTTGCTTACTCTGCTTGCTTACTTGTTTTGATCCTCGTCCAAAGTAAGCTTACGTTTGCTTACTCTGCTTGCTTACTTGTTTTGATCCTCATCCAAAATAAGCTTAGGTTTGCTTACTCTGCTTGCTTACTTGTTTTGATCCTCGTCCAAAATAAGCTTACGTTTGCTTACTCTGCTTGCTTACTTGTTTTGATCCTCGTCCAAAATAAGCTTACGTTCGCTTACTCTGCTTGCTTACTTGTTTTGATCCTCGTCCAAAATAAGCTTAGGTTTGCTTACTCTGCTTGCTTACTTGTTTTGATTTTCGTTCAAAATAAGCTTACGTTTGCTTTCTCTGCTTGCTTACTTGTTTTGATCCTCGTCCAAAATAAGCTTACGTTTGCTTACTCTGCTTGCTTACTTTTTTTATCCTCGTCCAAAATAAGTATTCTCTTTACATCATTATTATTGTAGAAAACTTTATTTTTATTTGCAAAATTGTGGCTGATACTCTTCACAACAGTTATTTGTTTGTGTAACTGTGTTTAGTAGGCTTCACAAGGTTTATTTGTTTGTTTAAATTGACCTTTTTATTCAGTTTTAGCAACGTGAAATATGTCTTTGTAATTGAGTTTCTTAGTCTTCACAAGGTTTATTTGTTTGTTTAAATGTTTTTGTGTCTTTGCAATTTCACAACGTTTCTTTGTTGGTCAATATAATCCACAAAGTGTATTTGTTTCTTCCTAGTAATTCACTGCATCTCTGTGCTTGTGAAATTGTGTATTTTCGTTTCCGTCACCATATTTAAGGGTCTGTAAAATTGTTAATGTCCGTCCATATTACATTTTTGTGTTTAGAAAGTGTATTTTTGTATTTTGTACAACATTTCTTTGTATATGTATTTAATTTATCTGTTAAATTGTTTCGTAGTTTTCATAACATTTATTTGTTTGTGCAATTGTTTTTCGCAATTTTTACATATTTGTGTAGCGGTGTTTGTCGTTGTTTTCATAGCATTTATTTGCTTTGTGTTTGTACCTTTTATATTCTTTACGACATTTAATTATCTGTAGAAATATGTTTTGGGGCACGTCTACATTATATATCTTTGTCTTCAAAATTGTATTTTTTGTATTTTCACAACATTTATTTGCATGTAACTGCAATTTTTCGTACTTTCACAACTTTCTTTTTCTGTTATATTTCTTTGTCTGCAAAATTGTATTTTTGTAATTTTCACAACATATATTTGCATGTAGCTGCAATTTTTCGTACTTTCACAACTTTCATTTCTCTGTGTGATTGTGTTTCATGCTCTTCTCTACAGAGAATAACATTGTCAGATCTTTAATATATTGAAAATTATTTCTTTTCCATTTTATTATTCACTTACACAAACACTTTTACGATTGCGACCTTTCGCGGTCAAATGATTTCACTCTGATTGGGTCACACCTCTTCGTGACATTGCTTCCAAGGTCTCTTGAACAAAACAAAACAAAATTTTATTGCGGTATTTAAGGTCGCGCTATTTTGCATTGGATTTGATTATACATTTAAGCTGATGATAATTTTTGGGAAAAGCCTCTTTCTGACATTACTACCAAGGTTCTGTTTTTAACCAATCTTTTCGCCCTTATTTTGTATAGATGTGATTAGTGTTCTCAAAGATTCTTGGAGATTGCTACCAAAGATCTGTTTGTTTGTTTGTTTTTATGTAATGAAAAATATATATAGATTAAGTTATGAAGAATTAAAAAAAAATAAATGAGAGTGCAATTTGTCTTTTTTGGTGTGGGAGGTATTTACCTTATAATTAAGTATACATACTTAGATTTTTTTTTTAAAACGTATTTCTATGTTAATATATTATTCCTCATTTGGAAATCATATAACCATGAATTTATGCATTGGATATCGCGGTTTTTTTTTCAAACATATTAATGCCATAGATATTAACACATGTCATAATTAAAAGCCGAGACTTAAAAATATATTAATGTCTCTTTAGTTGTTGATTGCTAATTACACAAGTCGTGAATTAAAGCTTATAATTGTACAGAGAGATTTGCGTTTCCCACTCACGTACATATTAATTTCATATTGAGTATTAATAGGTAATTATATAAGCATTTCTTTTAAGCAGTTTAGCGTACAGTGGCTTCGCCAGTCATATCGCATGTATTAATGTTATGCTCCGGTTTTACGTCACGGACTCCCTTTTCAACCAAGGGCTAGGACGGTTGCCTACTTGCGAAGGACTTGTTTTGGCAGATGTAATCGTTACCCTGAGTGCATGCCCTTACTAACCTCAGACCGTGACGGGGCGCGAACCCTCGACCTGACGCCTCAGAGTCGCGGACGCTACCGCTTGAGCCACGGCATGTATTAATGTTATATTAAGTGTTAATATCTTATGTAATCCGCGAATCACAAGAATGTTCACACACACACACACACACACACACTATATATATATATATATATATATATATATATATATATATATATATATATATATATATATATATATATATATATATATATATATATATATATATATATACTTCCTCCGTGTTCCCCTTCGTGTCATAAAAGTCGACTAAATGGGGCAAAGCGAGGGAACTTGGAATCCCTTCTCTGTATGTACTTCCCACAAAAAGTCAAAGTACTTTCTTTGACTCTGTCACCCCCCCCCCTTATGAGGGGGAATATAACTTTGGTATACGGATGGATTTTTATATTTATAATTTCAATTTTTAATTGATTACATGAATTTGATGTACAGTACAAATTTGTAATCTTTGATAATTTGTCAAGTCCAGGTAAATACCTCGGAATTAATCCCATAAGGAGATTAAATGAGGACAATTTAGCAGAATTCGAATCTACTTAAGAGACTTTGCAATCCATATATAGATAATATGGTGACTAGATAATCTTATATGGTTCTCTCTCTCTCTCTCTCTCTCTCTCTCTCTCTCTCTCTCTCTCTCTCTCTCTCTCCTCTCTCTCTCTCTCTCTCTCTCTCTCAAAAAAAAAAAATAAATAAATAAAAAAAAAAAAAAAAAAAAAAAAAAAAAAAATATATATATATATATATATATATATATATATATATATATATATATATATATATATATATATATAGCTCTGCCTTTTTTTTGCCATTTTTCATCTAATTTACAGAATATTTCTTTTCTATATGTTTGTGTGCGTGTGTGTGTGTGTAAAGCTTTCTTGAACTTTCATTTTATGGACACTCCTGTGTGTGTGTTGGTATTCGGTGGCTCTTCTTCTTCTTCGCTTCCTTGAAAGGTCAGGATTACATTTTATCGCCGACTTTACGATGGTGTTTGTTGAAGAGTTCTGCTTGTCTTTACAAGTCGATTTTGGTCGAAACTGTACTCTGTACATATGCATTATTTTAAATATTTTTAAGTTAGTTCAGGGAGGAAAATCTTAAAAAATTATACTTTTTTTTTATGGAAGTCAGTTGCTATTTTTAAATCTAGTTAAGTCTTTACGTGATTTTTTTTTATTGTTTTTAGTTGGTTTATAGGGAAAGTTTTAAAGAAAGAGAGTTTTATTATAAAGTTTATTGCTACCTTTTAATCAGTTTAAGAACGCATTACATGTACACTAGTCTGTACATGGCTTTTTTAAATATTTTTAGTTAGTTAGAAAGTTTTAAAAAATTAAAATTTTCTTTTGAGAATGTGATTTGCTGCTTTTTATTCAAGAAGTCTTTTCATAAGAATTTGCAAAATTTTCTAAAGTAGATATTAGTTGGTTTAGACAGCGATTTTTAATGGATATAATTTTTTAAGAAAAATAATGCAATATACAAGAGTATTACTGTATATTTTATTTTAAAAAACTTATTTTAGCAATAGTAGGAAAAGCCCATTAAATAAAACAACGAAAATATGTATATAAAAAGTACTTGCTAATTTCGTGACCTTAACTGGCCACCTTCTCAAAGTACAATGGCAAGAGATACAGCTGGCAAAAAAGAACAATTTAAAAAAAGGGGCTTTTTATGTTAGAAGATTATACAAATATTTGTTATGTGTATATTAGAAAGTTCCAAGATAAGTTTTAAAGAAATAGCTTTTAAGATTTTAAAGCACAGTATATACCCTTTCAATTACTGCTTATAAATCAAGTTGGTTTTTTTGCACATCTTCAGGAATTGTTGTAATGGGTGCTTTAGTTAGTTGAGAAAAGAAGTTTTTAAGAGAAAATAAGTCCTGTCTACAGTAGCAGGGTTTTTTCAGAAGTCTTATAATAATTGTTTGGGAATTTATGCTTCAGTTAGTTCAAAGGAAAAGATTGAAAGAGTATGATTTTCCTGAAGTATTTAACGACATTATGTATTATTTTTTGCTGCTTTTTAACCAAGCTGGGATGTTGCTTTTACACGTAAAATTCATAATTGCTGCTTTTTAAGCGAGTTTAGGAATCTTCTGAGTATATTGTTTTTCCTTTTATGAATGACACCAGGACGGGCGAAGATAATTTCCCTTATTGGGCCTAGGCAGAAAGATACATAAAACAAAGAGATAAATGTATGGGGAGTGTTGTGAGTTGTCAGATGTGAAGGGATAATAACTGTGTAACGAATATGCAAGACAATTCTGTGTAGATGTAGATTTTCGTAATATATCAAAACGTAATCTAGGAAGAGAGATGGGTGTGGTGTTGTGAATTGTCTTTCTGATGAATTTCTGTGCTTTGACTCGGCCATCCCTTGGAAGGAGGAATACGGCCATTGTATATACATGTTGTTTGCTGTTTTTTTTCTTTTTCACTGTTAATCCCCAATCGATATTAGGGTGGATACAGGTTGGAGCTGGGGAATTAAGGCTGGACGTTCTACCTAACACGCCCAGCGGTGAGTTCGAACTCGGGTTTGTCACTTCCCAACTCGAGCTGTTTAACCACTGCGCTCCCGCAGTCCCCTGTATGTCTTCATATGTAAAAACAAGTTAATAAAAATAATTGATAGATGAGTGTAGTTATACTCACCAACGGAAAAAAATAAGATTAATTTGCCGATATATATTTTTTTCATGCTTTTACCAATTGTTAAATTCCAAAATATGTAAAGAAAATGTCTTGAAAAAGGTTGAGAACCTTACTACGTTTGGCCAACGATAAAACTGAGATTGTAAAATTCCCGATACGACCTGGTGAAAATGTCTTAAATGCTGAGAACCTTACTACGTTTGGCCACCGATAAAACTGAGATTGTAAAATTCCCGATACGACCTGGTGAAAATGTCTTAAAAAAGGCTGAGAACCTTACTACTTTTGGCCAACGATAAAACTGAGATTGTAAAATTCCCGATACGATCTGGTGAAAATGTCTTAAAAAAGGTTGAGAACCTAGCTACGTTTGGCCAACGATAAAACTGAGATTGTAAAATTCCCGATACGACCTGCTGAAATTTTAATGATTTCAGTGACAGCTTTACGAGCATGCAGTGACTGACTGCGTTGAAATTGTCCTCTAAGTGTCTAAGTGGACAGTAGATGTTGTTGTAACGAGTTGAAATACGAGTTTACGAAAATACGAAAAGTAATATTTATTGAATATTGTATTGATTTATTTTTCTATTTATTTGTTTAAATTATTTATTTGATTGTCTTAAGTGGGAGTAGTTAGTAGTCACCGTGGCTCAAGCGGTAGCGTCCGCGACTTTGATGCGTCATGTCGAGGGTTCGCGCCCCGTCACGGTCTGAGGTTAGCAAGGCCATGCACTCAGGGTAACGATTACATCTGCCAAAACAAGTCCTTCGCAAGAAGGCAACGGACCTAGCCCTTGGTTGAAAAGGGAGTCCGTGACGTAAAACAGGAACTATATTTGTTAATATATTTCTCCTGTTTTATAAATATATTTTTTTTTATTGATCAAACTACACTTCCGTTTTTGCTCGCGTATGTCTGTGTTGAAATAAATTAATTAATATTTAAAGATTAAATCATACCTTCGTGTTCATCCATGTGTGTTAATGTTTGTGTATGTTTATGTACACCACATAATGTGTACATGTATTCGAGCCAGTATTATTACTATTAAAAGTTACCTAATGTATTACTCACTCAGTCATACTTGTGATTATATATGTGTTAACGAAAATTCAAGAATGTTTCATGACTTCAGCGTACATACATGTTTGTGTATGTCTGTGTGTGTTTTACTGCATGTGAATTATTTAATGTTCTTTGTATTAAGACTTTACTTTCTAATTAATGAAAATTATATTTGTTTCTGTGTTCTATTCTTTCATGGAAGCAGAATTGTCTTAAGATTCAATTTGAATATTAAAGAGAAATATATTACCAAAACTTATTTGAATTTACATGGAGAAAAGACACACCCTTGTCTTGTTTAGAATTACAGCTGAAAGCCTCCATAATGGTATATTTATTGATGATGATGATGATTATTATTATTATTATTATTATTAGTAGTAGTAGTAGTAGTAGTAGTAGTAGTAGTAGTAGTAGTAGTTGTTGTTGTTGTAGTAGTAAAAGTAGTAGAAGTAGTAGTAATAGTAAAAGTAGTATATATAATAATAGGTGTTGTTATTATTATTATTATTATTATTATTATTATTATAATTTTAGTAATTTTGCTTAAACATTTTATATCATGTTGGAATAAATTTGTTATATTCTCTCTCTCTCTCTCTCTCTCTCTCTCTCTCTCTCTCTCTCTCTCTCTCTCTCTCTCTCTCTCTCTCTCTCTCTCTCTCTCTCTTCTTGCTTATTACATTTAATGTGACCTACATAAGTGCCACGAGATGCCATACATCAAGAGCTTCTGGGACGTGGCACTCCTGTTTGATCTTAGCTTGTGAAGGAAAAAATATATTAATATACTCGTATGATCATGAAATGAATTAAATCCGGATTCGATTAAGCACATATACGTAGAGTGTTCGGATGATGTTAATATGAATATACATTACATATTTAAATTTCTTGCAGTGATTTTTTTTCTCGATTTAATTGGTTTTATTTCTAAGTTTCCCATGTATTTTGATATATATATATATATATATATATATATATATATATATATATATATATATATATATATATATATATATGTGTGTGTGTGTGTGTGTGTGTGTGTGTGTGTGTGTGTGTGTGTGTGTGTGTGCACATGCATACATACATACACGTACTGAGTGATTAACACAGCTTAGCTTGAATATATATATATAAGGCCATAAACAATTAAATAGTCCCAACTGCTGCAAACGAGCTGCGAGAGCAATTAAACTTTATCCGAGAAGTTAGGTGACATTATTGTAGCAATTAATATCAGGGCTTGTCTTCTTAATGCAAAAGAAATTATTTTGTTGTTGTTGCTGTTGTTGTTGATGAAGCAAAATGTAGGTAATAATTAATTTAAATGTAGGTAATAATTCATTAGAATTAGTAAGCTGTAAAATTCTGCGCTCTTACTACTACTACTACTACTACTACTACTACTACTACTAATAATAATAATAATAATAATAATAATAATAATAATAATAATAATAATAATAAATGATGAATCTAAATTTGTGCAAGACACCTATTAATGATGTAATAATAATAATAATAATAATAATAATAATAATAATAATAATAATAATAATAATAATAATAATAATAATAACATATATTAATTGCTAGTAATTAGTGTGGTAAGGAAAATATGACTTTTAAAGTTTTTATTAATGAAGTAAATTTTGGATATTCAAAAGTGCGATTTCAAACTATCGGTAATTTTTTTTCTTTCAGTTTTTTATGGTATTTTGCGAAGATTCGTCAATTTCTTTTTTTTTCAACAAATAGAATGATTAAAAAAAATCTGAATATTTTTTTTAGAATGTGAGAGAGTTAGTCTGCGATAATCTACCAATGCTTACAGGCAACACTCCATCGAATTCATATTTTTCCCATTGTAGTTCATTCTGAGTCATTCTAAGTCATTCTCACTCTTTCCAATTTATTCTCTCTCATTGCAAGTCATTCTGACTCATTCATTCTGAGTGATTCGAACTCATTCCAATTCATTCTCACTCATTCTAATTAATTTTCACTCATTCTAAGTCATTCGAACTCATTCCAAGTCATTTTCACTCATTCTAGTTCATTCTCACACATTCTAATTCATTGTCACTCATTCTAAGTCATTCTAAGTCATTCTAACTTATTCTTATTCATATTCTCATCTGTCATCAGGTGAGAGAAGGCGAGGAGCTTGGAAATCACTGAAATTATCATTATTACTTATGCATTCTTTTTTCAGTTTCTATTGCTAGTTGTAATGCCACGATGCCTTGATATATCATATAAATACATACATACTTACATTCATACTTACATACATACATACTTACATTCTTACATTCATACGTACATACATACTTATCTTCACACATATACATTTCACAATCTGAGATTTTATTGTGTTGTTGCATTCGGGCCGCGGTTGCTTAGTGGTAGTGACAATCTTGCAATGTTATGTGCTCGGGAAACCCATTCAGTAATGTGGGTTAGGTACTTTTTGTTACCGCCGTGTTGGCGCGGTCCTTTTTGGCGCCATGACGCCAAAATGGCTGCGCCAAAAAGTTCCATTCCTCAGTAATGTAATCACTAATCTTCCCTATATTCTATTTTTTAAGTAGTAACTCAGTATCTTCTTGAGAAAACCGAATATTTTATCCTTTCTTATCGTCTCTTACACTTCTCAATTATTAACTTGTTGTTGTTGTTGTTCCGGTTTTACGTCACGGACTCCCTTTTCTACTAAGGGCCAGGACGGTTTCCTTCTTGCGAAGGACTTGTTTTGGCAGATGTAATCGTTGCCCTGATTGCATGCTCTTGCTAACCTCAGACCGTGACGGGGCGCGAATCCTCGACCTAACGCCTCAGAGTCGCGACGCTACCGCTTGAGCCACGGTGACTACCAATTATTAACTTCTTGTGTTACGTAATATTTCATCTACGTAATAATTTTTCTGTTGCCTGATTCTGCCTATGTTTCTATTACAAACATTGGTTTTGAGATCTAATGAAAGTAAAATCTTTTATTATCCGCCAGGATAATAACTTGATATTTGACTATAGTGAAAATTATAGGCCTTCTCATTGCAAGATATTCCTCTTAACTTCTTTAATCATTTTTTAAGTGTATTTATAAGTTCAGCGGCATCACTTGAGTATTTGTTTATTTGCATTTACACATCTCGTCTAATTCCCTTTCGAATGAGGGTGAAAACAGACCGGTTGGAGCTGGGGAATAAGGCTGGATAACTTTCCTGCAGCCCTCGGTGGGGTTAAGCATGTTTTTTTTTTTTTTTTACATCTCGAGTCAAGAACTCTAGCCACTGTGTTACCTAACCTTACCTAACCTAACCTGCATTTTCTATCCTTGGTTATAATTATTCCTTTTATAGGAATTATAGAAATAAATGCGTTTGTGATAAATCTGTAGCTGGTATTCTTCCTTTGCCTCTAATCTTTTTCTTTTCCATATTCTCTTTTTTTTTTGTTCTCGGTGTTTCATTCGGCGGTTTTTGTGTTCTGGGTCTTTCCGGATGGCTGGTAATTAACAGGGGAGAAAAAATTCTCTTATCATGCGTATACCATCACTCAACAGTTCGTGAATAGAAGAAGAAATTCGTCCTTAAAGATCGTCAGGAATATATATATATATATATATATATATATATATATATATATATATATATATATATATATATATAATTACATCTAAAAACATTTAATGAAGGTTACAAAAATTATCTCCGGATTTTGAGATTAGCAAATTTAGGTTATATACATTAATCGAGATATTTGTATAAATTTCAAAAATGGAGCGTCCACATTCACTACTCATGTTGATGTTGGTAAATTAATGTTATGCAGTTTATCAGCATGTCTGTTTTAAACTAAAAAATACATGACTATTTTCTGCCAGTGCAACATTTGTGAACGAACCTGTAAACACCCTCATATCATACCCCTGGCGTGTACCTGCTTAAAGACACGCCTTATTACTCTAAGCACTTTCCCAGTTTTGCCTGAATTACCCGACACACACAGGAAAATCATCACTCTCTCGCTTGTCTTTACTCCTGCTTACGTTATGTTGTGTCAGGATTTTTGCATTTGCATATAAATGGTAGTCGTGAGGACAGCAAATTAAAGGGACCTCGAGTCCCGAACTAACCAGGTAAACAGATACATTTAGCGGTTATTCCCACACTGGTAATTTGGGGTGGTCGTTTTAGTCGTCCTAAATGAACATTCATTTAGTTTTCATTTGTTATGATCAGTATTATCACTTGTAGGATTCGAACTTAGGTACACTGCACCATCCATGAGTGTACATAGGGTGGTTACGTTTTAGCGGCTTTTCTCACGCTAGTTATTTAGAAGTATTTTTAGTCTTCCAAAACCAGCGTTTATCTATTTTCATTAATACGATCATAATTATCGCTTGTTGGATTCGAATCCAGTGTACACTTGACAGTCCGTGAGCGTACATAGGGAGGATGGGTTTTAGCGGCTATTCCCACGCTAGTAATTTGGTGGTCTTTTGTAGTACCCCTAAATGATTGGCATTCTCTCTCTGAGATATTTATGTTTTAAATATATTGTAACGGAGAATATTTCGTTTCTTGAGAATTACTTTTGTAAACAGCCACGTGTTTTTGACTTTAATTATTGTATAGTTCAGGTGAGATAGATTTTTTTTTTCATTTCTTAGTGTTTTAATTTGTATGCAGTTTTTAAGACGGGAGATGAGTCTTTTCAGATTTATTTATTTTGTATTTAACTTGTAGTTATTAGATTAAGTATTTTTGTAGTTAAATATTCATATATTTATTTATTAGTCTTTTTAATTAGTTTTAATTAAACCATTTTAGATTTTTTACAATCTGTAAATTTTATTTTTCCAGCTAAATATTTCAAAGAATTTCAGGAGTGTTTGCCGTTTCATGTATCACTATTTATCCGAATTTTGCGGGTGGACATAAGACTGAATGCCCTTCTTTATGCCCCGCGGTGGGTTCGATTATGGTTCCCTGGGAACTTCAGGAATAATTATTCAATTTCAGTCTCTCTACTGTTCATTTCAACTGTTTTTTGGTATTACAGAACTATTTAGCTCCATTTTCTTTATATCACTAATGATGTTACGAGCTCAATTAGGATGAAAATATAATGCATTTTTTAATCTACATTATATTACATTATCTTCATAATGATTCTCGTGAACAGATAATTAGGTCATGCATTATAATCATTAGGAATGGATTCATTGCAATTCATTCAAATGACGCTTATTGACTGGTGAAATTTTAATGTTGGAAATTTTAGCATAATTTAATATATTATGACTTTAATTGTATTGTCAGCAGAATTTTGACACCTGGAAATACGTTGTGGTGTTGTTGTTGATTTACCATTTTGAGTACCACTATTAATCCTCACTCAAATGGGGGTGGACATAAACAGGTTGGAGCTGGGGAATTAAGAATGGACGCCCTTCTTAACGCCACGCCTATATACATTTCATCTCAGTAACTCATACTAGCATATTCCTTCACATTTGATGCAACATTTTGTGTAATTTGTCAGTACAACTCTGAACCATTGAGCCATGCGTGACACAGCTAACCATATCAGAGTTTTGCCTTGAGGAATAGATATCTAACCTTAATTAACCTGACCTAACAGTACTCATGGTTCAGCATTTCGAGTGCTGAATCGCAGTACACTTCGCCAGTGTGCTTCCAGGAGCATGCAGGTACCCTAGTCTTGCTTTTATTATAAGAGATGGCAAGTTAATTTAAGGTCCTTGACTCCGACCCTCTTTGGGGATATGTAACATTTTGTGAGTATTGCCTGCATGCCTATTAAATTCTGATGTTAGAAAATAAAATATTGTATGTATGACCTGTATTATGATAAGTATGAAACGGTTTGGTACATTTCGGCTCTCGTTTGGGCGCTAATCCCATTTTGGCGATAACCCAATTGACGACTGATCTTTTGGCGCTAAGAAGGTATATATTTTGAAATATAACCTAACCTAACCTGTCTTTACAAAACGGTATCCTGTCTGTACAAAACGGATATCTCCAAAACGACCATGCCACACTGTCAGCCCAAATGGCATCGCCCAGTCGCCCCATTCCGGTACTAAACATGTTTTTGTCATTTGACAACTAGGTTTAACCGAAGTTGCGTGTCTCTTGTGATTGATGGAAATGAAAAATGGTCAGCGGAATGTACTAAGATATCATTTTATTATAATACCACATTGTGTTAACCAGCTGAGGGTGTTGGACCTCACGGCAGAAGATCATTGCCCTCTTACTCACTGGTTGACCCAATCGGCATGGTGGGGGGAAAACATGACAGCCCTCTATTTCCAAAGAGCTAAGAGGAATGACCGAGGTATATTAGCATCAGGTGAAAGTGTGCTTTGACTGGGCCAATTCCCTTACAAGGGGGATCACGGCTATTTAATGTTTGTAGCATGACTATGAATCGAAACAATTATTGTATAACGACCAAATTCCTTGACCGATTCAATGGTAATTATCCTTTGATTTTTTTTTTAAGGGAAATTAGGGAAAACAGCTGCACAAGGGGGGAAACCTGCATCAAAACATTTAAAACGAATCAAGAAATCACATGTGAAAAAAGAACTCTGTTCTCGAGAAGACGCAGACTTGATTTCCGACCGGAGTGAACCACGTGGAACTCAAGAGGTCATTCAACGAGTCTCCGCTTCTAAGCCACAACAGACCAATTGAGCAAAGTCTCATTTCATTTCTTCTTCTTCTTCTCCTTCTTCTTCTTCTTCTTCTTCTTCTTCTTCTTCTTCTTCTCCTTCTTCTTCTTCTTCTTCTTCTTCTCCTTCTTCTTGTTCCTCTTCTCCTTCTTCTTCTTCTTCTTCTTCTCCTTCTTCTTCTTCTTCTTCTTCTTCTTCTTATTATTATTATTATTATTATTATTATTATTATTATTATTATTATTATTATTATTATTATTATTATTATTATTATTATTATTATTATTATTATTATTATTCTCTTGTTTCTTTCTTTCCTTGATGTCTTCTTTTATAATTTCTTCCTCTTCCCCTCTTCTCCTTCCTTATTTTCTTTTTTTTCACTTTTTCTCCTTCTCTCTCCTCTTCCTCCTTTTCTTCTTCTTCTTAGTCTTCCTCTTCTTCATCTTTACACATCTCCTTTATCTCCTCTTACTCCTCTTACTCCTCTTCTTCTCCTTCTTCTTATTCTTCTTCGTAAAACCATAATTTGGCTATTTTGATCTTTTTGGAGTAATTTTAACGAAGCAGTCGCCGCATTTAATTAAATGTTAATCACATTAAAATGAATGGCATTTAATGATATGAATGAAACTCTGAGATAATTTCCATTATTTGAAATTCCAGGGCTTATATTCGTCAGCCAAAAATACATATAACTAACTTCAAGTAAAATTTTTAATATTTGTATTTTGTTGATTCGGTAGTGGGTCTTTTTTTTTATAATTGTGACGCCAGCACGGGCCAAAAAAGTAAAAAATAAAAAATAATATAAAATAACATAAATCTGCCCTCATCGAGCCTGGGCACGAAAATAACATAAAGTAAAAAGAAACAGATGGGAGTGTTGTGGCTTGTCAGTTGTGAAAGTATAATAACTTGAGGAAAGCAAAGGTCGATCTTATTTTGCACAAAAAGACATTTTCAGCTTAGCATTTGATTAGTAAATAGCAAAATAATTATTTAGACGCTTCTATTAAATCAAACTCTGCCTACAGCTACACTGAATATTCTTGGATATTCATCACACATCTTTTATCCCTTCACATCTGACAAGTCATTACACTCTCCATCTCTGTTTCTCTTTATGTATTTTTCTTGCCCAGGCCCGATGAGGACTGTTTTATTTTATTTTTTTTTTTGGCCCGTCCTGGTGTCACAATATAAAAAAAAAAATGAAAATAGGGAGTTTTTTTTTTCTCCTCAACTGATGTTTGTGTGAGAATTACTCGGGGAGCTACGCTTAAATTTATGATAAAATTATATAACTTTTTGTATTTATTCTTAAATAAACAGTACTCAGAATTGTGTATAATCCAGTTATACTTTGTTTAGAGAAAAGGATTTTATGGGTCAGTCAGGAGCCGTGTAATTCATGTTTGATATTTGTTAAAAGTTAAATAGTATAACATTAAGAGGAAACATGAGTAAGGTTTATTTTGTTTTGAAATATATACATTAAGAATGGGTTTGTCTCATTTCGGCACAACCGTTTTGGCGCTGTCTTTTAGGGCGTTACACATTTTGGCGACTAACGTTCTGGTGCTAAGAAGATCTGAAATCCAAACCTTGCTCAAGCTAACCTATCTTTACAAAACGGGTGGCGACAAGATTGCATCGCTCAAATAGCTTCGCCCAATCGTCCCATTCCGATTATAGTGCAAGAGTGAACATCATGAAATCTGTATTTAATGGATTAAACACTGTATGGTATGAGTTATTTATATATTTCCACAGATCACCTTTCAAGCAAAAAATGGATTTTTTTCTCATTACTTTTTTATACATACGATTTTTTTTTCTTTTTTTTTAAGAGTCGCACTTTGAACCACATAGAACCCCTGTATGGTATTTGTTCAGCGATATACAGTATCACATTACGTTTGAGGACATTGTGAACGATTGATTTTGTTCAGAATATAATACAGTATTTTTTTTTTTCAAAAGGGGAGCTCATGGCATTCCTTTTGTATTTTTTAAACCCAACGGGACAATTTGGTATCGTTTTTTTTGGCGCTGAATTATTTTTGCGATGCCCTTTTGGCACTAGACTGTTTTGGCTAGGTTAACTTAGCTTAGTTTAGATTACATTAGCTTAGCTTAGCTTAGCTTAGTGCCAAGAGGGCAATATCAAATCAGGTTAACGCCAATAGAGCGTCGTCAAAAGTGTGGCGCCAAAAAGATGGCGCCAATATGTACCCGACTCCTTTGAAAAACACTTTACGCAAGTTGTTTCCACGAAAAACTTCGTCACTGTGTGGGATAATGTATGCATATGACGAAGCTCACAAGGGAATAATTATTTTCCCCGGCACAACAGCAGAGTTTTTCCACCTTACGTGGAAAAATTATTCCCCACAGGGGAAATTATTACTGTCGACCGCAACACTTATTATTATTATTTTTTTTTTTTTATCTGTGTATACTCGCGGGTTAGTAACTGCTTAGATGGTAAATGTGGGTGTGTGTGTGTGTGTGCTTGTATGTTGACTGTTGCCGAGATTCGTAATTAAGAAAAAAGAAATGAGGCATAATTCCGCATTTTTTTTTTATTCAAGTTACTCCGATGTTGCTATAAGTTGTTTGACAGTTCCATGTTTTTAAGAATAACTTTTCCGTCTTCTTTCTCTTTCTTCTTCTTCACCTCTTCCGTCTTCTTCTTCTCCACCTCTTCCGTCTTCTTCTTTTCCACTCCTGTCTTCTTCTTCTTCTCCACCCCTTCCGTCTTCTTCTTCTTCACCTCTTCCGTCTTCTTTTTCTCCTCCCCTTCCGTCTTCTTTTTCTCCACCCCTTCCGTTTTCTTTTTCTCTACCCCTTCCGTCTTCTTCTTCTCCTCCTCTTCCTCCTCCTCCACCCCGTCCGTCTTCTTCTTTTTCTTCTTCTCCTCCTCCTCCGCCTCCACCCCTTCTGTCTTCTTCTTCTTCTTCTTCTTCTTCTTCTTCTTCTTCTTCTTCTTCTTCTTCTTCTTCACTCACGTCGATAGGACACCCTTGAATAGGTTTAGGGACCGGACAAGTTTCTTTGTTTGAAATACAAGATTAAAAACAGACTTAATTATGACCCAAAATGGGTGATTTTTTATACACGGTTAATTTGTTAGTTTGATAGCCATATACGTTTCAGGAAGAATATCTCAGATATCCGATTTAATTGAATATAAGAAGTGAATGTGTGTGTTTGTGCAAGTTTTTGCAGTGATTAATTATAAATTGTCACCTTTTTTATCTCCAGGATTGTTTACAATGCATATAAGATTTGCACTAGGCATATATCCGGGTTTTATATATATATATATATATATATATATATATATATATATATATATATATATATATATATATATATATATATATATATATATATATATATATATATATATATATATATATATATATATATATATATATATGAGAGAGAGAGAGAGAGACAGACAGACAGAGAGACATACTCTTTGCCAACAAGAGCTTGTGTCACAATTAATCCCATTCGAACGAGAAATTAAGACTGGATGGCCTTCCTAACGCCCCGCAGTGGGTTTGAATCCTCGTTTGTGGTTACCCACTCGCGAACTCTACCACTAAACTTCCGCAGGCCTCTTATGCATTTGCGTGTGAGATTCTCATTAAAACTAGATATATCAAACAGTTGCCGATGATGACTTCTGCCTCACCTAAAACTAGACCCTGTCACAACCCCTAATCGACAGATCAGACGTCTCTAGGGCCCGATTTCTTAAACAGTGTAAACCTAGGATACCATATGGTTAGTTAGCTAGACACGCACAAATGGATCTCATAAACGCATCTGACGCGGTTCTATGTATGGCTAGGATCCCGTACGGGATCCTAGCCATACACAGAACCGCGTCAGATGCGTTTATGAAATCCATTTGTGCGTGTCTAGCTAACTAACCATATGGTATCCTAGGTTTACACTGTTTAAGAAATCGATCCTAGCCATACAAAGAACCGCGTCAGATGCATTTATGAAATCCATTTGTGTGTGTCTAGCTAACTAACAATATGGTATCCTAGGTTTACACTGTTTAAGAAATCGATCCTAGCCATACAAAGAACCACGTCAGATGCATTAATGAAATCCATTGTGTGTGTCTAGCTAACTAACAATATGGTATCCTAGGTTTACACTGTTTAAGAAAATACGCTATTGTCTCCATAAGGATTCTCAAGGTTTCCAAATATGATCAAAACTCACTCTGGAAAATAAGAATAATTTTTCTCTTTGTTGGGGTAAATACGAATTTTTTTTATTTGATTTAGTTTAGTATAATATAGTTTTCTCCTCTATATAAATCATATTATGTTTTCAAACACTCTCGTTAAAAAAAATAGATGTTTTCTGTGGTACATGTTACAAGTACTTATTCCCTATGTTGCGTATGTTAGTGTAGTGGAGCTATATATTGCTATATTAATTTAAGAAGAAGAATGGCTACCTGACCCCGTTCATCGTCTAAAAGTCGACTAAAATGGGGCGGAGCAAAGAGACTGGAAATCCTCCCTTTTATTTCCTCACACATAGAGTAAGTCTTTTGCTTTGACTCGGCCATCCCCCTCGACAAGGGGGTAATATGGTTCATGTCTATAGATAGATACTTACTTATCTAATATTAGGGTAATGAGGTGTTTACGTATGGCAATTAACTGTGCCACACCTTGAGAGCTTGTTAGAGGTATATCAAAGGGCTATTACATTGCTTCGTTGAATTTCATCAATGGAGAATCGGTTTATTGAATCGAATTTACTATGAATTATGGAATGCACGTCGGACTTTAGCCACTGAATTATTGAATTCAAGACTTGTAGCGAGAGATTATGGCTGTCAGGAATTTTTGTTTTTTTAAATCTAATGTGTGTGGAACGGGTGATTTTGCCATTTTGTGCCTCGTTAATATACTGGTTTATCATTAACACTGCATAACTGATACACACACACACACACACACACACTTATATATATATATATATATATATATATATATATATATATATATATATATATATATATATATATATGTGTGTGTGTGTGTGTGTGTGTGTGTGTGTGTGTATGTGTGTGTGTGTGTGTGTGAAGCTGAAAAGAACTAATTTCTGCAGCGAAAGCTTTGTAATAGTACACAAACACACACACACTCACACACACACACACACACACACACACATATTTATATAATATTTTTGACGGAAGAGAGCTCAACTTTTGAAATAAAACAGTGTAACAGTATCTGACACTCAGAGACTTCCATACAACTCACTGTTAAACAAACCCAAATTAGTAAAAAAAAACAAATAAATAAATAAAGTTGGAAAATCGTAGGCGGAAACGAAGGTTTTTTTTATTTTCAAAGTTTTTTTTATTTAGTTTAGATTTTATTTGCAACATTTGCTGAGTGTGAAATATCAATATTTATTTATGTTCTACTGAGAGGACCAAGGTAACACAGTGGTTGGAGACCTCAACTCGAAAAGTGACAAAGCCGTGTTCAAGCCCAGATCGAGGCGTTAGGAAGGTCATCCAGCCTTACTTCCCCTGCTCGAACCTGTCTGTGTCCACTCCCGTAATGGGAGTTAATAGTAACGCATAACACGACAAACAACATTTTACGTAATTAGCAGAAGCGATGAAAATGGTGTATGTTGTTGCGTATTATAATTTGTTTGTTTGTTATTTATATTATTTATTAATATATTTATTTATTCATTCATTCATTCGTAGTCACCGTGGCTAAAGCGGTAACGTCCGCGACTCTGAGGCGTCAGGTCGAGGGTTCGCGCCCCATCACGGTCTGAGGTTAGCAAGGGCATGCACTCAGGGTAACGATTACATCTGCCAAACAACTCTGAGGCGTCAGGTTGAAGGTTCGTGCCCCATCACGGTCTGAGGTTAGCAAGGGCATGCACTCAGGGTAACGATTACATCTGCCAAAACAAATCCTTCGCAAGAAGGCAAACGTCCTAGCCCTTGGTAGAAAAGGGAGTCCGTGACGTAACACCGGAACATTCATTCATCAATTCTTTTATTTTTGGGGATACATGGCTATATCCACAGAAATCAAGAAAGATTCTTGAACCTTGTTTTTATTCAATTTTTTTTTTTCAGTTTCATGTCTCAGCTAACAAAGTTTTCTTTAAAAAAATCAGTTTTATATTCGATGTAATAACATTTGGTTCGGTATTTTCAAAGCTATAACATGACCTATGGCCAAAAGGTCACCAAACTTGCCCACTTTCTTTTGATGTTCAAAACTGACTTTACGAACATAAAAATCAAACATATAGACGAACACACACACATAAAGAGAGATCCATAAAATTTAAGAAACTGGTATTATTTGAAAATGAATTTAATAAAGTTCTTTTTATATTTCCTTCCATATATTGAAATAGGATTCACAAATGCATATGAGTGATTTCTTACGACTGACGTCATTGAAGACCAGTGTTACCAGTTGACTTTTAATGAAAATTAGGATGTTAGGAAGATCTTTTTTTTCAATGCCAAAATTTAGCTTAGAATATGATCAGAGAAGAGAGAGAAAGAGAGAGAGAGACAATTAATATTTTGACATTTTCTGAAAACTATTTTCATTTTTCAATTTGGCAATACTTCATAATCTGAACACGCGAAAAAAAATTTTAAATTTTTATTTAGGGTCATTTTAACAAAAGTAACCGGAAATGCAACTCTGAAAGGTGGACACTTATCTTAAGTAACACCTCCATTTTCGTTTGTGAATTTCTCTTGTTCCCTAAGTCCTTAGACAATGTCAAGGACGACTCCATTTCACAAATGAAAAGTTGGTCCCGGAAGTTTGTTTTGGCAACGAATATGTCTGCGCTAAAGTTTCTCTCTCTCTCTCTCTCTCTCTCTCTCTCTCTCTCTCTCTCTCTCTCTCTCTCTCTCTCTCTCTCTCTCTCTCACACACACACACACACACACACACACACACACACACACACACACACACACACACACACACACACACACACACACACACACACACACACACACACACACTCACTCACTCACTCACTCACTCACTCACTCACACACACACGTAAAATGATCCTTAACTTTTCTCTTTGTAACATTAAAATTGATTATTTTATTTTCCCTGAGTGTTTTAAGACTTATTTATGTTTCAACTTCTCTTCTCTCCTTTTTAAGTCTTTGTATTCGCTTCTCACATTCTCATTGTATTTACGTATTAACTATGTTCCTCTTTTTGTTTGTTTTTTCTTGTTTCTTTGGACTCACGCCATTTACAAGGTAGACTTTCATTTTATTTATATTTAGGAACTTTTTTCTGCATGTTATTAAAATTGTATATTCCGAAACAGGCGAAATTTAGGCTTGGCACTGATGAATTTTTATAAAGGAGAATTTGATGCTGACATTTTAAAAGCATACTGGATTAGTGCCAGCAGGCCTATTAGTGCCAGTAGGCCTATTTAATGCTGAATTGTATCGTTTTATAGAATTATTTTTCTATTGTTTTTCTTTTCCATTTTCGCCATGTGTCTTCCCCTGCAGGAGCCACGTGGTTTATAGGCATTAAATCTTTCCAGCTAGACTTGTTGCTTATCTTATGATAATAATGTTAATAATAGTAATTAGTCGGTTCTGCTGTTATTACGAAAAAGAAATATCTCATTTTTCCACCTTAGAATGAAAACTCGCACAATGTAGTTTGTTCCGGTTTTACGTCACGGACTCCCTTTTCTACCAAGGGCTAGGACGGTTGCCTTCTTGCGAAGGGCTTGTTTTGGCAGATTAATCATTACCCTGAGTGCATGCCCTTGCTAACCACAGACCGTGACGGGGCGCGAACCCTCGACCTGACGCCTCAGAGTCGCGGACGCTACCGCTTGAGCCACGGTGACTACAAAACTCGCACAATAATATATAAAAATAATTAAACGAAAATAGTCTTCAGTACAGCAAAGATATGCACTTGCTCTCTATTTAATAGGCATTTAAATGCATGAATTGGCAATTCGAAAGGCATGCCAAAGAATAAGAGGGGACGGCTCGAATTTAATAGAGGGCCATGAAAAAGATCAAAGACTTGCCGTTGCACACTGAGTGCCAGAAAAAAATAACTGGAGAACCCCTTTTTTCACCGTTTGGTGTCACTGTTAATCCTTATTATGGGGTGGACTCAGACTGGTTGGAGCTGGGGAATTGAGACTGAATGCCCTTCTAACGCCTCGCTGTGAGCTCGATCGTACTCCGTCACCTCCCTAGTCAAGGACTCTAACCTCTGTGCTACCGCAGTTCCCAGAAGGAAGGAATTGAAATTATAATTAATATTAATGTAAATTCTCTTATTTTATTCCTTCTCTTGGTCGGTTCTATTTTTGTACTCAATGATACTTATCATATTTACTCTTAAAACTCTTAATTGAGTTAGCATTAACTACCTCCTCGCTTAGCGAATTCCAATCATCAACTAATCTTGCACTATAAAAGTGTGATTTGAACTTTAACGATAGGTAAATTAGCAAAGGTCGCAAGCGCAACAATTGTGAATCGACTGAACATATCAGATAAAATGAAAATATGATTTAAAGTAATGATGTATTATGAAAACGTCATCATATTTTGCCTTTGTCCGGGATTCGAACCTAAGTCTTGTAATATGTGTGGCGAGGCGTTATCAAGTGTACCACTGAAGAATAGAGTGTATTCTCTCCCTAGCTCCAGTAGTTAGCTGAGAGGTTCCTCTCTTCTCTTATACCAACTGAATTTTGCCATATAAATGGAATTTTCATGCCGTATCACCTCTTTCGACGCATTTAGATATTTTGAGCTATTTCTTTTTATTTTATTTCATTTGCAATATAATCGATTTTTTTTTAGGCAGTTTATTTTGTATGTTCCCCGTTGATGTGTTCACACATTCCCCTTTGCATTCTTAGTGTTATTTTATTTCCAAAATAATTGCAACTTCTTTTTATTCATGCATTTCTTTCTATATTCCCTTTGATGTGTTCACGTGTTTGCCTTGGAATTCTTAGTATGTTTCCCTTTGAATTATATATTTCCCCCCCCCCCTTTTTTTTCCCAAGGATGTATTCATGGAATCTTTACAATAAGCAGTTTGTGAATGACAAGAAATTAAATAGTAATTTTGGCTGTTGATGACAAGGGGGAAAGAATAATTGTTTTGTGTGTGTGTGTGTGTGTGTGTGTGTGATGTGGCCTTTATATATTTTTCTAGTT
>JAXCGZ010010090.1:0-5000 GCA_037179515.1 Halocaridina rubra | reverse complement strand
GCCCTTTTATTGTTCAAAAACAGAAGGCTCTTGTCAGGTTTAAGGTGGGATTTTGGTCAAACCTGTTACTTCTGAATGACCTTCTACAAGGTCATTCATCCATCATTGTTGTTGGTCAACAATGTCGCTTTATATGTTATCAGGCTTGCCTTTTGTATGTGCCTTTGTTTGTGTATCTATCTATGTCTATCTATCTATCTATCTATCTATCTATATATATATATATATATATATATATATATATATATATATATATATATATATATATATATATATATATATATATATATAGTAAGGAAGCCCATCAGTGAAACAAAACTTATAAAACAATGCTATATTTCGGATCCTAACTGGATCCCTTCTGCTTGAGAAGGGATCCAGTTAGGATCCGAAATATAGCATTGTTTTATAAGTTTTGTTTCACTGATGGGCTTCCTTACTATTTAGTGCTGTATGCTAACAGTTTGTACTTATTTATATATATATATATATATATATATATATATATATATATATATATATATATATATATATATATATATATATATTATATATATATATATATATATTATATATATATATATATATATATATATATATCATGAACTGTTGGTAATTACCTCCTCATTTTAAGTATACTAATTTATTATATATACCTTTCGTGTGTGCATGGTTCTGTATGTATGTATGTATGTGTTCATCCGGATTTGATGTTATTTAAGTTTCCATATTGCGTACTTTTATTAATTTATGCATATTTATTTTTCAATTTCTTATGAATAATCTCATTTGTTTTATATTTACCTTATTTCTTTACATATTATGTTTTTTTCTTTATTTATTCATTTATTTTATGCTTGGTTAGGGATGAACCAGCTGCGGCTGTCGGGTCACATGGCGCAAGCTCCTTGACCACATACCCTGTGAGTGATGTAAGCTGGGCGGTGATGGGGATATATGTGACAGCCCTTTATCACCGAAGAGCTAAGAGGAGTGATCGAAATTTATTATTAGATGAAAGTATGTGCTTTGACTCGGCCACTCCTCTTACAAGGGAGATTAAAACTATTATATTTTCATGTATATGTATGTATTAATTTATATGTTATATGTTTGCTTGTTTGTTTTTGCTGTTTAGTTGTAAACAACTAAGTACGTTATTGTAATTGCAACTTGCTTTGCTTAGTACTAACTTATTCTCTTTATTTTGAACTTTAATTGTTGGGATTTAAGTTGCCTCATTTCACATTCTTGTTGTAACTTGTAAGTTGCTTCTTAAGAACTTAAGTTTAGCCATTTAAAGCACAGAGTTCTTCGCTTCAAGTTCCTCATTTTGTTTCAACTTAATTTTTTAGATACACGTTTTTTCTTCGTCGTTTCATTTTGATTTAGTTTTATTTTAATTTTTTTAATTTTTTAAATATTTCCTTTTTTCATTTAAGTTTCTATTTTCTATTGCCGGTGATCTGTCAACCTATATATATATATATATATATATATATATATATATATATATATATATATATATATATATATAGAGAGAGAGAGAGAGAGAGAGAGAGAGAGAGAGAGAGAGAGAGAGAGAGAGAGAGAGAGAGAGAGAAAAAAAAAAAAAGAATTATAATTTTAAATTTTATTTTTTCACTTCAGTTTTCCGTAAATGTTCGGTGTAACATTCTAGGCTTGAAACTCCCTTTTCTTCTCTTTTTTTCAATATCGAAAAATTACAGCTCCCCCCTTTTTTTCGGGGGACTGATGTTAACAATAACTTTTTTCACATAAAATATTTGTACTTTTTTTAAATGTATTTTCTACGAATTTTCCTACTTCATATTTCAAGTCATTTTCAACAAATGTCATGGATTAATATGCCCTCAATGTATAACCTGGAGACCGCGATAGCGCAGTGGTTAGACTCGGGAAATGACAAACCAGCGTTTGGGCCCACCGCGGGTTGTTAGGAAGGGCATCAAGCCTTATCCCCCCGAGTCCAAATTGTCTATGCTTTCCACCTTTCGAATGATGAGTAATTGTGAAATATATATCTTAGATAAATTAGCATAGCGTAGTCTCCGTGGCAAAATGGTAGCGTCTGCGACTCTGAAGCGGCAGGTCGAGGGTTCGCGCCCCGTCACGGACTGAGGTTAGGAAGGGCATACACTCAGGGTAACGATTACATCTGCCAAAGCAAGTCCTTCGTAAGAAGGCAACCGTCCTAGCCCTTAGTAGAAAAGGGAGTTCGTGACGTAAAACCGAATCCAGATAAATCAGTATAGAATCCGTTATTCCACCCAGGATGTCCCTTATCATCATTCCATTTGGGTATGAGAAAGAGAGGGTAAAGGAACACCTCTCTCATGATTGTAGCCCCTGTCGACTCCATATTCATATTGAGTACACAATTAGATGTGTCTGCTAATAGTAGAACAGTTTATTTATGAGTTCGGAATACAATATGGACAAAAATAAACCTTTTCCAGCAGTTAAGAACGACCAACTTTTTATTTTATTTTATTTATTTATTTATTTATTTTTTGGTACTTTCGATAAACAGAAGGACACATTTATTTTGTCTATTCTTTCCGCGTTTGACCATAAAGATATTTATCTAGATTGCGTTTGTCAGAGTATGTACATAAAATCATAAATGCATACCCAGTACTAGCAAACATGATGAGAATATTTGCATTATAAGAAAGGTCATGATTTAAGCTTTAGAAAGGGAAAGATTTCTCCAGCTCTACACGGTGCAGGTCCCATAGCCCGTATAGAGTGAGAGATTTGTTGTCAGGAAGGGTATCCGGCAGTGAAATTTGAACCAATAGCACACGACCGCCGAGGGTATTAAAAAAGGAAATGTTTTCCCCAGTTCAACTCGATGCAGGTCCCATATCCCTTATAAGAGTGATAGTGTTGTTGTCAGGAAGAGCAACCAACCGTAAATTTAGAATAAAAAAAACACACTACCACTAAGAGCATATTCTATATCTTAACGCATGCTTAAATAAATTCATAGGGTTGGTGTCAAGACATGCATGCGGCCGTAAAATTTTGAACCAGAGCCACACTCACTATCCTCCAGAGGCTGTCGAGAAACAGCGACTCCTTATAATCATGAGAAGAGCTGCCGCTTAACATGCATAGCAGTAGAAAGTCGAATTATGTGCAAATCTTTATCAGCAGTTTTTCCCATATTCCCGTCGAGTCGCTGTTTCTCGTTAGCCTCTTGCATACTTATCAGTTAGTGTTGGCGAGTATTTTCACAGTCTTATTACCTCCCTGATACTATACCTCTCTATTGATCCAATCTTGGGACCGGCACGGAGCTGACCTGGATTGCTCCCAAGAGAATGAATTCTAGATATGCACGAATTGGGTGAAAGTGAGAGTTAGTCCCCAACTGTATGGGGGTGGACACAGAATAATTATAGCATGGGTTATGGTCTCGAACGCCTGTCCGTCACTTCCCAAATCGACTATTCTAACCATTGCGCTACCGCAAACCCTAACAATAGACGAATATAATATCTGTAAACGAAGGTCATAGTTGTTTTGTCAAACAAAGATAACCAAGTAAAGGAGAAACCATTTGTGTACAAAAAAGGCATTTTTTTTTTTAAAGCAAGAGTCTGGTAATTGTTCGAAAGCGCATGTTGAAAGCGAAAGTATAAAAATGCAAGGATTGCGTTGCCTCGAAGAGGAGAGTCGTGAAGATGATGTTAGAGAGGGCAAGTATGAATGTAGTATTTAAAAGGGCAAGTTTTGTGTTGTAATGCATGCATACATTTACAGGGGCCGCAGACCTAGTAATGAGGTGGTCGAGTCAAAGCATACATTTACAAGAAACTAATTTGGCTCGATCTATATGTGTGTGTGTTTGTTTGTGTGTGTGTGGCATATTTAGTCATGAAGCTGTTGTTAGGGAGAGAACGTATAAAAATCCATGAATATATATATATTAAAAAAGAAAGTAATAAAGGTGTTGTTAGAAATGAATAGAGTATAGTAACATATGACTATGTTTTGAAAGAGAAAGTAATGAACCTCTCGTTAGAAAGGGAAAGTAGAGAAATGCAAGAATGTAGCTAGTGAAAGTAATAAAGGTGTTGTTATAACTAGAAAATATAATAACACAGGAATATATGTTTCGAAAGGGATGGTTATGAAGGTGTTGTCAATAAGAGAAAGTGAATTAATTCATAAATTAATTGCCTGAAAAGGAAGGAAAGTTTTTTGAAAGGGATTGTTAGGAGGTGATAGGATAATGATGTATGAAAAGTTTGAAAGTATTATTTGAAAAAGAAAGTTATGAAGGTTTTATGAATCTCCATTCGCATGGGGGCGGATGCAGGTAGGAGCTGGGGAAGAAAAGTAGGATGCCTTTCCTAACGTCTTGCGGTGGGATTGAACACGGATATGTCATTTCCAGAGTCGAGCGCACTGACCGCTGCCTTACCGCGGCACCTATAAATAATGCATGAGTGTGCTCGTATTGTGTGTAAAGGGGGGTTTACACTGTCAAACGGTTCGTCGAACGCAGTTCGACAGACAAGTGTTTGAAGTGATGTTCGAACGTGTGAACGGGGTATGTGGTTGTTCGAACACGTTTGTCGAACGTGTTCGATAACCAAATACCCCGTTCACACGTTCGAACATCACTTCAAACACTTGTCTTTCGAACAGCGTTCGACGAACCGTTTGATCGTGTAAACCCCCCTTAATAGAAAATGAACAAATGCGTTGGAGAAAGAGAAATTATAATAATATATGAATGCATCGTGTGGAAACCAACATTGTAAACCTAATGCTAGAAAGAAAGTATTCAGTATATATCATTATTAAATTGGTTGATATTGTGAATATGTATACTTCATGCCACGTACAACTTCATAAAGTAGAATAAAGGTCGATGGGAGAGGTGCTTGGATATACTGGCTCTTATGAAATGCACACTTTTGTCTGGTGTAGTAGTACTGTTGGTTAAGGCAGCATGGCATAGT
>JAXCGZ010010089.1:32500-49306 GCA_037179515.1 Halocaridina rubra | reverse complement strand
CATCCCTTCAAGACTCTGTAAGGAATTTGCACATGACTGGTTCCCGTGCTCTGCCGTATTTTTCCCTTCCTTCTCTCATTCAGTGTCTATCCTTCACCTTGGAAGCACGATGCAGTTCAGTCTGTTCCTAAGAAAAAGTGACCACTTTATTCCTTCCAACTACCGACCAATTGCCCTAACCTCTGCTTAAGGTAAAGTATTCGAAACTTTGCTCAATTTTCACTTCTTGATACACATTAATTCTAACTCCTTCATTTCAAATCACCAGGACGTCTCCCATATGACAAGAACCACTTGTGGCTTCTGACCTATCTCACTCATGTAGGTCATCCTCTTTGAAAAGCTATGAGGAATTCTTTATCGTTTCCTATGATATCTCTATTGCTTTTGACGCAGTGTGGTACAAGGCTCTCTGGGCCAATCTTCTAGCTGATGACTTAACCCTTCTCTCTCTTCTCTGATTTCCAGTTTCTTTCTGACCGTTTTATAGCTGTGGTTGCTGATGGAACAACATGTAGTTCATTCACCAATAATGTTCCTTCTCTTCATCAATGATACTTTCCAGTCCCCATCTTTCTCTCATTTCTGCACTTTTCCCGACGATTCTACCCTTCATTTTTCTTCTTCATTCTCTTCACAATCTTTGTCTGCTATTCGTAATTAGTCTCGTATCATTCTTTCTACAACTTTCACTTCCGATTTACAGAGCATATATGAGTGAGACACCTGTAATATAATTAAATCTAATGCCTCCAAGTCATAGTTTAAGGTTATCTCTTTTTCTCCATCTCCTTCTGAACTCTGTCAACATTTTAGGAATTTAAATAGCCACTAACTTGTCTCGGGGAAGTTCCATATTAAAATTTCTAGAACGGCACCCATATAAATTGTGAGTTATATGTCGCTTTTGTCATTGCTTTTCCCTCTTTTCAGTTACTTAAGATCTATAAAGATCTTTTCCTTTCTTGCTTACAATACTGCTCCCACAGCTGGGTGCTTCTTCTCCTTGATAGGGTTGAATCCAAAACATTATATTCAGTAACGATCTTTCTCATACATCTGATATGAATTTTCTTTTTCTTCATCGTAAGGTACCATCCCTTTCTCTTTTCTATCGTTCCTATAGGTCAGCGCAGTGACTGCCTCTTCCCTCCCTCCTCCAGACTCTGGAATTCTCTTCCTCCTTCTGTCTTTTCTTACTCTAATGACCAGTCTTTCCTCAATCTTTCCGGTTATATTTCTACGTCGTAATTATTTCGACCACTTTCACAGCCTTTCCTTTTCCTTTTTTTTTCTTATTTTCTCAATTGTACATATACATACATATAAGCATGCCTCATTCCCCTTTTGTAAGTTTTTTTTTTTTGTGCCAGGACCAGATGAGGCAATTTTCTTGCCTGTCCCTGTGTCATGTCCATAAGAAAAAATATACTAAATATCAAAATGATTATGTAATCCTGAAGTTAAAATTATTTGTTAGTAAATTATAGAAACAGGAGAAATATCAGAGATGAAATGTGAATAGCGTTATTTTAATTTCTAACTGACTCTGAGACCAAGGACTACTAATTGGAATGGCTAATTAATATAAAAAAAAAGCTTCAACACTGTCAGAAACGTTCTCATACTGATTATGACATATATGGCTCCATTTTAAGAATTCGCTTATAACACGAGGCACATTAAGTCACACAAGCACACACATAAGCATACATAAATACACTCATGCATATATATATATATATATATATATATATATATATATATATATATATATATATATATATATATATATATATATATATATATATATATATATATATATATATATATATATATATATATATATATATATATATATATATATATATATATATATATATATATATATATATATATATATATATATATATATATATATATATATATATATATATATATATATATATATATATATATATATATATATATATAAATATATATATATATATATATATATATATATATATATATATATATATATATATATATATATATATATATATATATATATATATATATATATATATATATATATATATATATATATATATATATATATATATATATATATATATATATATATATATATATATATATATATATATATATATATATATATATATATATATATATATATATATATATATATATATATATATATATATATATATATATATATATATATATATATATATATATATATATATATATATGTATATATATATATATATATATATATATATATATATATATATATATATATATATATATATATAATATATATATATATATATATATATATATATATATATATATATATATATATATATATATATATATATATATATATATATATATACATATATATATATATATATATATATATATATATATATATATATATATATATATATATATATATATATATATATATATATATATATATATATATATATATATATATATATATATATACATAGGCATGTTTGTGGGGGTGTGTGTATGTGATTAATATTCCTCGTGTCATAAACGAATTCAAGAAATGGGATCTCACTTGCCATAATTTGTCAGGGAAAGTTCGCTCAGTTTTGAAGCTTAATATACACACACATGCACAGATACACACTCACCTACGCACACTGCAGGCATTAGAACAGATATTATTAATATCTCTAAAATTTTGCTTGTGGTTTTAAGTGAACCAGCATAATTATAAAAGATAAAGTCAACATAGTTTGCAAAAATTAAAAGTCAACAGATATTTGTGAGTAGATAATTTTCGTTTACATATTATGACAGTCCTGAAAGTTTAAAAGAAAGTATTTGCTGAAATTTGAAGAAGGAAGCGAGACTCGGTGATCTAGGAGGGAAAAATCATTGAGTTACCTAATTTTTTGTGTAAATTGAAAGTTTTTTTTTTTGCCTGTGATTAACTTCCAGTGGCTCCATATCTTGTGAACAAAATATCCATCCCACAATGGTTTGTTTACTGATCAAAACATAATAAGAAAAAAAATAAAAACCATGGCCTGTCAATATTTATTCTGTTGAGGTGCCAAGTAGCATCATTGTTGTCTTTTTTCTCTCTATTGAATTTTACATGTAAATTGAGTTAGTCTTTTATTGGTTATTTGTAATTAATTTTATCTTGCAACTGGATATCTTGGCTAAAAAATTACAATTTTATTTTTTAAATGATTAGTTTATCAGTTAAGAATAAATAACAAAAGCAGGTGTTGAAGGCATCTATGGAATTTCCTCGGTTGCATGTTCAAGCTTTTCTTCATGTGGGTTTTTATTATTACCTAAATCAAATTTCAATTTGGGTTTGTTATAATGAAAATGTTTCACTGAACAGATTAATAGAATTAGCATTCATAACAAAATAAAGCAAAGCTATGAGAGGATAAATAAAAATTTTGCATTTTTGTGATACTCAAACTTCAAGATGAGGACATCTCTTTCTCTCTATCCCCTGTTCAATGGTTGTTGGGCAATATGGGCTGGGTGGTAGTGCTTCCCAACTGTGGCTGGAGGGAGAGTAGGTATTTGGAATCTGAAGGAAAAATGCAGGGACCTTTTGACCTTCCTATAAGATTTGGATGATAACATTCAGAATAGGGAAAGAGAAATGAAAGAAAGTTTTAAAAGCGATGTAAAAGAAAAGCACTTGCAAACAGAGATTACAAAAGATATAGAAGGAGAGTAGCAAGGCAGAAGGGAAAGGAGATAAACACTAGAAAAACGAATAGAAAAGCTAGAAGAAAAAAAAAAAGAGCTAGAGGTCATAATTTCCAAACACGTAGTTAAAACCAAACAGATAAGCGATAACCTAAATGAAATAAATGTTAGCTCACTGTTTTCTTCTGAGAGAGATGCAATTGTAGCCAGGAATATCTAGATAAAGGAAAGCAACGAGCACTTTAGAATTGATTTTCAGGAGCTGAATACGGAACTTGAGGTCATTACAAGGTCTTTTGATTATGTCATGAAGGAAAATGTGGCTGCAAAAGAAGCTCTGAAAGAGGTGGTACAGGAATATGTGAATATAATTGAATACAAATAATTAGTAATGAAAAAAATGAAAGATGTTGTGATTGAAAGGGAAAAAACTTTGATCAAATAGGCACTTGATAAAGAGAAGTCAGTGATAATCTCAGGCATAGGTGAATTACTGGCGTTAACATGATCAGGGAGACTTGAACATATGAAAGCCATGGTTCAGACCTGATAAGGAAGCTTGGCGTAGCATGTGATCCAGAAAATATTGCAAATATCATTGGCAAGAAAAAAGAAAGCAACCTTTGAGAGAGGAGACACATGAAATGAATTATTGACAAGGGCAGAAAGCCTAAAATATCTTTAAGGATTCAGAACAGTGTTCATTAAACTATGTAGAACACAGGATGAGATGGAAGGTTCAAAAGCATGTTGCAAGAAGCTGAAAGATCAAATACGAAAATAAACGAAGAAGATTAGAAAAAAATGTTTCAGGGTTCTTCCAGCCAAAGGGATGATAAAGAAGATAATACTAGGATATTATGGGACACAACCTCATTAGGACTGCTGTACATAAATGCTAATGGAGTGGCTGGTAAGGCAGTATGATCAAAAGATAGGATTCACAACAGTGTGACAGATACAGTAGTGGTAACAAAGACAAAGTTAAATAAGGACATAAGCAGCGTCACACTTTCTCTTAAGGGCTTTAGAATATGAAGAGTTGAATGATCTGCTTGGACTAGTGGAAGGATAGCATTGCTTACAAGTAAAAGGATTCAGGTTGAAGAAATAAACTTTGCTTTAGAAAGTGAGTTCAAGGAATTTCTTGTTGCTCACATAAATACTGGTTCAGAGAACATTATAATGAGTGTTTTACTCAACCCACCAAGGAATAAACTAAGTGTAAAGGCTTATGAGAAAATTCATATAGGTAGTGTTGAAGTTATAAATTCAGTTGTTAGCATCGTATGGGAAAGAAACTGTAAGATTTTGATTATGAAAGACTTTAATCATAGAAAGATAAACTTGACTAAACTTGACCATATATAGCGGGAGGATTTTTGGGGGCAAGATTATGTACAAGGGAACTACCTACACCAACATGTACTGAAACCAACGAGGGCCAGGGGTGGGGATGAGCCATAACTGCTCGATCTATTATTCACCGATAATGTGTAGGATATTGACACAATTGAATATGAACCACCAATTGGAAAGTGTGACTACTGTGTGTTGTTGATGAAGTATATCATCGAAGATGTTCTACTTGAGAGCATGGGCACAGAGTGCGACATGCGGAGGAACAATCCAATAGGTGATTACAACATATTTTAATAATCTATTTGCAGTTTTTGATTGGACGACCTTGTTTAGCAAAAAATGTATACAAGAGATATACGAAATCTTTTATGAGAATTATGGAAAGATAGTACCTTATTGCATATAATGTACCAAAATAGGAGTTATATATGCCAGAGAAGAGTGATTCAATGATGAGTGTGAGGAGAAAAGATATAAATGCCTGGCAGATTACAAACGAGCAGGAAATGATTACCTAAGTAAAAGGAGGGAGGCAGAGAGGGATTATGAGATGTATATTGCCTGAAAAGCTAAAGAAACGCCTAAGCTTTTCCGCAGCTTTATCAGAGGAAAGTGAATATCAAAGAACAGTTTTTAAAGAGACTGATGGAGCTATTTGTGAAGCATTGAAGAAGGAAATTACGTCAGTACTTACTGTAGAAAACACTCCTGCCCCTCAGAATGCAGAGATAGGATATAATGGACCTGTAATAAAGAACATAATTTCTTCAGCTTCAGAGGTATTCAAAGTGTCAATAGAGTTATATACACATAAAACTACAGATCCTTATGGCATATCTTATTGTGTACTTCAGAAATGCGCTTAATCAATATCGGTGGTGCTATGCATCAAATTTTAAAAGTCTCTTGAATCTGAGGAGATGCCAAAATGCTGGAAACAAGAAAGCGTGGTACCTATCTTCAAAAAGGAAAGGTGAGATACAACTCTAAACATTAGACCTGTTTCCTTGACCCACATAACTTGCAAAGTTATGGAGACACTACTAAGAAAACGCATATCTATTTTTATGAAATTCCAACTTTTTGTCAGTAAGTCAACATGGTTTCAGAAGAGGCAGATCTACAGTAAGAGATTTCGTAGAATTTTATGATGACGTAAGCCAAATCTTACAAGAATGAAAGGGCTTGGTAAAGTGCACATATTTAGATTAGCAGAAAGTATTTGATATGGTCGCACGTAGGAGATGTATTTAGAAACTGCAAGCAATAGCTAGAATAGGTAGCATTGCATTGGAATGGATAAAAACTTACTTAGAATGAAGGGAACAGAGGTTTAGAGTAACACATTTACTGTCTGAATGGAGAAGGATTAGTAGAAGGGTTCCACAAGGGGTTAGCTTTATTGCCACTTTTGCCCCTTGTATATGGAAATGACCTACCGGAGTCTATATATTAATTTTGGATATGTTTGCAGATGATGCAAAACTTGTGCAGAAAGTGAACGACAAGAACAATGATAGAGAACTTAAGGAAAAACTAAATTGCCTGAATGAGTTGTCAGAAGAGTGACTAATGGCATTCAAATTTCAAAATATAAGTTGCTGAGAATGGGAACAAATGCCAGACGACTCAAGCTTGGATACCATATATCATGTGCAGAACTTCAAGAAACAGAAAATTAGAGTTCTGGGAGCAAACTCATTGGCAAATTTGTCTCAAAAATGCATAGAAATGACAGTTTGGGCTGCAAGTGCTCACTTAGAAGTAAGGGTAGTCTTCAAACACAATGACAAAGACATGTTCAGGATGATTATGTAACTTTTATGATACCAAAGCTTGAAAATGCAGCACCCTTTTAGAATCCAGACTTAAAAAAGCATATGAGTATGCTGGGGAAAGTTCAAAGATATTCTACGAAAGTAGTGGAAAAACACGCAAGATTAGTTATAAGGAGAGGCTAAGGGAATTAGATTTACCATCACACAAAGATAAAACAAATGGGGAGGGGATAAGGCGGAGGTTTTTAAATTCTTTTATGGTTTTCAGTGTTGATAGGTATCAATGTTTTAATATGGCTTGCTTTAAAACAAGATTTCATAGCTTGGAGTTTCATAAGAAAGCTTTATAGGATGTAAGGAAGAACTTTTTTTGAAGTGAAGAATAGCTGATATTAGAGCTTCAATAAACGAGGAGGTCTTTAATGCTAATTCAATTCATAGTTTTAGGGACAAATATGGAAAGTATTATTGACCATATTTCTTCTTCATAATTCAGATATTTTTGTTTTTCTGGATTGGAGATGTCATTTATTTTGTTTATATTTTCGCATTTACAGAAGAATATGAGATTTAACTCTTTTATTAGGTGATAACCTTTTACAAGAGTAGTCTTAGAATTCTTTTCTCAATACAAGAAGGCTATATTTTTTATTTTTTTTCTGCTTTGTAGTCATTACAAATGATCTCACATGCAATCTACTTGCCGAACAGGGAAAACAATATTATTCAGAAATACATATACATACATATACATGGCATCATTCCCCTTGCAAAGAGCAGGTGGCCGAGTAAAGATACATGCATTAACCACGATCCACACGTACCTCAACCACTCCTCTTAGCTCTTTAAGGATAAGGGGTTACCACATTCCACCCTACCACCCTGCTGGGGTCATCTACGAGGTAAGTGGTCTAGGATATACTATAGTAAAGACCAACAGCCGCAGCTGGTTTACCCCCACCGTTTCATCACACGGCAACTCTCCTCACATCCGTCCATCACAGTTTGCTGAGCTAGCAGATGCGAGAAGTCCTTTTGGCCCATGTCATATACAATCTTCTTCCAGTCCTTCTTATCTTTTGCACGCTCTCGTCCCAACTCCACTGACATTCCATGTGCATCCAATCCCCTTTTCATTCCATCCATCCACTTATTCTTGGTCTCCCTCTTAACCTAACTGCAATAACTTCTGCATTCCGCATTCTCTTCGCTATTCGTTCACCACTCTTCCTTTCCATGTGTCCAACCAACTCAATGCTCTCTGATCAAACTAATCTGACATCTGTCTTTCAACATCCATTCTGTCTGATCTTCCATTTCTCACTCTTATTTATTCTAGATACACCAATCATACTTCTAAAACACCTCAATTCCAGTACAATCGCCTTATTCCTTTTCGTCCTCTCTTGCATTCCAGGGCTCGCCTCCATGCAATATTGTCAGCACAATCAAGCCTTCATTATATTCTTCTCTTTGCATTATTTCCCAAAACACTATTTCTTATCACACATTTCAACCCACCTAGACATTTACAGGCTTCATTCGCTCTTTGACTTGTCTTCGTATCAATTTGTCCATTCCTTGATGCTTGTGACCCTAGATATTAAAATTCTCAACTTCTTCAAACAACTCCCCATTCACTACTACATTCAATATACCAACATTAACATTCCATTTGCATCTCATGACTTTACTTTTGCCAATATTCACCGCAGCTTCCTTCTCTCGTACTCCCTAACAAACTCGGTCACAAAATAATTCAGTTCATTTTCAGTATCAACTACTGGTGCTGTGTCATCAGCAAATAGCAACTGATTCAATATCCACAATTATCCATACCATTGAGTAACCACGGCGACAATACACAACCTTGATGTAAACCTACATTCATCTCATAACAATCCCTCATACCATTCCCGACTCTCACACATGCTCTACTATTCATGTAAAATGCTCTTCACCACATTCAACTAACTTCCACTTATTCCGTAAAGTCGCAACACACTCCACAACGACTGTCTAGCAACCTTGCCATACACTTTCTTTATATCCATAAATGCACAAAAGTGCCCCTTTCTTTCTCTAAGATATTCTCACATACCTGTCTTGCCACAAGCACCTGATCAACAGATCCTCTTCCTTTTCTGACCCTACACTGTTCTTCCCCAAATTATCCTCATGCTTTTCACTTCCTTGCAATACTTCTTTTTATTCCTTTCAAAATTCTCAGACAAGCATTTACCTCACCTTACATCTGCTTCTCTCTTTACCTCGCTCACCAAGCGCTTCGATAACCTCCTCTTTGCAGAATATCTTTTATATGACTCTAAATTACTTACCTGCATCCATACCTCAATTGCCTGCCTCTTTTCAGTCTCAACTGCACTCACCTGCTCTTTCCACCATTTACAACCTTTCCTTTTACTTCCACCAGTTAGTCTCCTTTTACACACTACCTCTGCACAGTTCATAACTTCCTTCTCGAAACAACTCCTTTCTACTTTTACATCCTCCTCTGCTTTCTCTTATTATACATTCCACACATTCCTCAGACTAGCCTTAACCTCACAGTCTTTCTCTTTCGTATTCAACTCATTAACTTTAATTAGCTCTCTTCTTTTCTCGCTTTTCCTCCTTCTCCACTTGCCTCACAATCTCACCTTACCATACACTTAACAGTAATCAGATATTCTATTGCTAGCATAGCCCAGTACATTCACATCCAATACTCTTCCAATCACCCTCCTGATCACCACTACAAAATAATCCAGTATTGCTCTGTCTACTACTCTTCCATTATCTACTCTGACCAATGCATGCATGTGCAAAGCCTTCTTTTTAAATACAGTATGAGCAATCAACATCTCTCTCTATATATACACATTTCTAAAATTCTCTCTTCACTCTTATTCCTACTAGGTACTCCATACTTCCCAGCTACACCATCCACAGGCTCATTTCCTTCTCTAGCATTCAAGTCTCCCATCAACACCACATTTACAGTCATTTCCATGTTCAAAATCCAAAATTCTTCTCTCGTTTTCCTTAATCTTTTCACTGCGAGGACCATATGCGATCACAAACGCCCAGACCACGCATCACAGTCTCTTTATAGTCACTATTATTTGAAATCATTCCTACTTCCGGTACACCACACACCTCTCATCTCTTCGATTACCAACGTCAAACACCCCACCTACCACACTCCCAAATGTCACCTCACCATTCCCTTCTATCTTAGTTTAGCAATTACACCACAATAACGCACATTCAGTGACCCAATTACTAGGGTTCTGGCGGGATCTCTCCTGCCAGAATATCCCAGCATTTCTTGGCACTCGTAGCATGAAAAATAAAGAGGAGGGAATTCCCAGTCCCGTCGCTCAGTCCCATTTAGCCGACTTTTACGACACCCAGGGGAACAAGGAGGAATAGTAGAGTTATTTTGAAATTGAGATGTATTTGTGTACCACAAGATAGAAAGTATTTTTAACATTGAGAACACTGTAAAATGACAATAGTAATAAAGAGTAATGAAATTTCTTCACATATTTGTTCTACAATTGAAAACTAAAAAATGCATAAAATATATGCTCCTGGACATAATTCTAAACTAATATCAAAGTAGAATTAAAAATTATAATTCTAAAGCAATGTTATCTAATGCTTTTGTTTTATTCAACTGCAAGCAAAGATTTTATGACGAAAAAAAATATCCATTATTAAAATCATATGTAAAACAGCTAATATTACTTATTCATTTCACTCTAAATGAATAAGTACTACTGGAAATATTTTGGCCCCAGGATATTGAATCATGAACATCATTCTCAATATATGATATTAATACACATGAAATATCTTCAGCATAATTTCCAAAACTCACGTGTTGCAGATTCTCACAAGTACATAGCTATTTTTTTTTCCTCCGGAGAAGTTTTTTTTTTTTTTTATCAAAATGATAGAGAAGATTAGCAAAGAAATGAAACAAAAAAAGGAGACTTGTAATGCCTTATTTCACTGTCATAGTAAATCATTGATTCTCATAATGTCTCTGTACTTTCATTTAAAAGTTCTCCATAAGAAAATGAGTTCAGTAAATATTCTCCTGTTGCTGCATCTGTTGACAATACATATATATGGATGCTTCATAGTAGGACTCAGGAGAGATAACCACATTTAGGAAAATGGAAATCAATAAACCTTTATCAAAATGAATAAATTAATTCATATTGAAATAATATTTTCTCTTTGTCATAACCCAGGTGATATAATTTTCATTCCATAAGTGACTTTGTGTCTACAATCATTAAACAAATATTTCACTAACAAAGGATAAACCATGTCATACGTCTCGGGTAGTAAATTATTCTTTTATTTTATTAATGATTTCACTCAGCATCTAAACACTATTTTCATACTCCAAATGAATTCTGTCCTCAGAGTGGACTACTAATGTTATCAACAGAGCACTCGTTGTCACATTAACCTAATTAAAAGATATCCTAAATAAAAAAAATTTAAATCCACTTAACATATGAGGCAAAACATCACTCTTAGTAATGTGATGCTGAATATGTTCATTTATGGAGTACAATATTCAGTATGAGCTGATAATTGTAAATGATACTTACACACTGCCAATCAAACTTAGGTTCAAAATATTTGCAACAGTATGCATTACAAAGTATAATAATAACATTGACAATTATATTGCTACTATCGCTGCTACTACTACTACTACTACTACTACTACTACTACTACTACTACTACTACTACTACTACTACTGCCGCTGCTACTACCACTACTACTGTTATTACAAACAAATAATAATAATAATAATAATAATAATAATAATAATAATAATAATAATAATAATAATAATAATAATAATAATAATAATAATAATAATAATAACAATAATAATAATAATAATAATAATAATAATAATAATAATAATAATAATAATCAATAATGATAATAATAGTATTAATAATAATAATGATAATAATAATAATGATAATAATAATAATAATAATAATAATAATAATAATAATAATAATAATAATAATAATAATAATATTAATAATAATAATAATAATAATAATAATAATAATAATAATAATAATAATATTAATAATAATAATAATAATAATAATAATAATAATAATAATAATAATAATAATAATAATAATAATAATAATAATAATAATAATAATAACAATAATAATAATAATAATAGCAATATTAATAATAATAATATTAATTATTATTATTATAATAATAATAATAATAATAATAATAATAATAATAATAATAATAATAATAATAATAATAATAATAATAATAATAATAATAATAATAATAATAATAATAATAATAATAATAATATCAATAATATGACTCTCATACCTTACCCTTCTCGAACTTGATTCCCTCCCTTGTTCTTTCTTCACGCAAAGTCCGCAAGGTTTTTTCTCTCTAAAGACGAGCAAAGCATAGGGACCAGTTAGTAAGCCAGCAAAGTTCCTAAAGAGATTTTCAGATGAACTTGCTCTGGTACTTTGCAGTTTTTTTCGCCTTATTCTCTCAACCAATACACATTGGAAACACGTTCTATTCCAGCCTGTTCCTAAGGAGGGTGACCATTCGATTCTTTCCAACTACCAACCAATTTCCCTAACCTATGCTATCGCTAAAGTATTCGAAACTTAGTTCAATTCCCGCTTCCTGAAAAATCATGTATATAACTGGCTTTTTTCCGATCATCAACATGGCTTTTGCAAGGAAAGATTCACTGGTGACAACTATCCTATCTCACTCATGTAGGTAATCCTATATAAAGAACTAGGGGAAATCCAATGTCATCCCTCTTAATATATCTAAGGCTTTTGACAGAGTGTGGTACAAGGCTTTGTCGGCCATACATCCTACTTATGGCTTTACCCCTTCTCTTTGTTCTCTGATTTCGTTTTCTTTGTGACCGTTTTATATATGTGGTTGTTGACGGCGCAACATCTGGTACTTTTCCAGTTACCAGCGGTGTTCCCCAAGGGCTCTGTTGTTTCACCGACTCTGTTCCTCCTCTTCATCAACGATCTTCCCCACTCCCAATCCCTCCCCTTTTCTCTTTTCTTTTTCTACGACTTTGCCGACGATTCTACTCCTAATTTTCCTCTTCAATCTCTTCACAGTCTTCCTCTGCTATTAGTAATCAGTCTCTTATAACTCTTTGTTCTCCTCTCAACTCTAAATTTCAGGAAGTATCTGGGTAGAGTACCCAAAATTTAGTTAAATTTAATGCCTCCAAGGAACAGTTTTTATTTATCTCTGCTTACAAAAAACTGGAAGTTCAGCTTCATTTGCATCAATACTTTTCCTCCTTTAGTTACTTTAAATCTACAAAACTCACAAAGCGGCCTCGCTTTGCAGATACTGTATGGAGATTTGTAGCTTATAAGTTTGTCTTTTCGCTTCCACCCGAGGACTCTGGAACTCTCTCCCGCCTTCAGTCTCTCCTAGTCTTATGACCAAACTTTCCTCACAATGCTGATCTACCGTCATCTCAGGTCCTAATCCTACCATATTTCTAGGTCTTCACCACTTCGACCATTCTTTCAGACAGTCTTTTCCTAGTGTTTATCATATCCCATGAGGGAGGAGGTAGAATGCTTCCTCCATGTTCCCCTGTGAGTCTCAAAACTCGACTAAATGGAGTGAAGCAGAGGAACTGGGAATCCCCTACTCTATATCACATTCCTAAAAACAGCAAAGGGGTATTCTGGCAGGAGAGATCCAGCCATAACCCTAGTAATTGGGTGTCTGATTGTGTGTGGTTGTGGTGTAAGTAAGAAGGAGGCGACAGGGAATAAGCTTGTGGAGAGAGAGAGATGGATATGTTTGCAATGAGCGAAACTAAGATAAACGAGAATGGTGATGTGACATTTGGAAGTGTGGTAGGTGGGGTGTCTATAGTTGAGAGAGGGAGAGAAAGAGAGGGAGTGGCTTTGTTGGTAAGTGTGTGGTGGAATGGAAATGAGCATCATCTCGAATAATAGTAGTTAAGATGAGAGAGATATACGAGGTTTAGGTGTTTGTGATCACATATGTCCCTGACAGTAAAATAAGTGAGAAAGAAAGAAAAGAATTTCGAATGAAATTGAACAAGTGTGTGGAAGACTTGAGATTGAGTGTGAATATCGTGTTGATGGGAGATTTGAATGCTAGAGTAGTGAATGAGCAAGAGGATGGTATGATTGGGAAGTATGGAGTACCAAGTAGGAAAGAGAGTAGAGAAAACAATGATAGATATTTGTACTGAGAGGAAAAGAGATGTTGACTGCCATAGTGTATTTAAAAAGAAGGATGTGCGCAAGTATACATGAGTCAGAGTATATAATGGTAGAGTAGTTGACAGAGCAACAATGGATTATGCATTGGTGGATAGGAGGGAGATTGGAAGATAAATGGATGTGAATGTACTGGGAGGTTCTAGTGGTGGAATATATGATAAATAATTAGTGGAAAGTAGAGTTAGAGTGGGAAAAAATGGAAAAAATATGAGAATGAAAGGAATAGAGGTGATAATAGTGAGAGAATTGAATAAGTTAGGGAATGACTGCAAGCATAAGGTCAATCTGAGGAAAGTGTGGAACGTAGTGAAAGAGAAAATGGAGGAGGGAGTGCGAGAAGAATGAGGTTGTTTCAAGGATGAAGTTATGAAGTGTGCACAAGCAGTGTGTAGAAGGAGACTAAGAGGTGGAAGCAAAAGGAAAGGTAGTGAATGGTGAAATGAGCAGGATAGTGCAGTAGTGGCTGAAAATAAGCAGGCATTTGAGGCATAATTGCAGGTAGGTAAGGTAAAGGTGTATGAAGGATATTGTGCAAAGAGGAGGTTCACAAGGCCCATTGTGACGGGGGGCAGAGAGAGAAGTTGATGTAAGGTGGGCTAGATGCTTGTCTGAGATTTTTGAAAGGAATAAAATGGCTTTTTAGAAAGAAGTGAACAGAGTGACGAAAGGTGAGTCCGGTAGGGAGGAGAGGATGAAAAGAGCATATGGGCAACTGCTAGCAGACGAAATAAAGATGAAAAAGAGATATGGACCGAGTATTTCAAGGAATTACCATATGAGGAATATGATATAGAGGCAGAGATTGTGGCTGGGAGAATTAAATAAAGAATGCCAATGTTAGGTGATGAAAATGATAAATAACAAAAGAGGAGGAAAGTTTTGAATTGAGAGCAATGAAAGCAGGTAAAGTACCAAGGATAGATGGGTTTTATTTTGAATGATGGTCAAAAGGTGGTGAGGCATTTTTAGAAGGGATGGTTAGGCTGTTGAATGTATGTTTCAGGAAAGGGATGATCCGAGTTGATTTGAGGAGTGCATGTTTAGTTCCAATTTATAAAGGGATAGGCTATAAGTATGACTGTGGTAGTCTTAGAAGAATTAGTTTAGTGAGTGTAGTTGTAAGATATATGGAAGAGAGAATTAGGAAAGGTAATGAGAGATTGATTGGGGAGGAACAATGTGGGCTCAGAAGATGAAGAGGATGTGTGGATCAGGTATCTGTGGCAAGACAGGTGTGGGATAAGTTCTTGGAGAAAGATAAGGACTCTTTTTGGGTTATTATGGACTTAGGGATAGTGCATAACAGGGTTAAGAGAGAGGTGTTGTGCAATGTTTTTGCCAAGTTTGTTGAATGTGGTGAAAAGTTTTTCATAGAACATGTATGGAGTTGGGAATGGTATGACAGAATTGTCTGAGGTGAGTGTAGGGCTCCGTCAATTTTGCGTAATGTTGCCATTGCTGCTTAATATGTACGTGGATGGAGTGGTAGAGGAAGTCAATGGTGTGTGATAAAAGGAAGTTGCTGGTGAACATTGTTAAAAGTAAAGATATTGAGTGTGCTAGAAGTGTTAATGTTGGCAGATTGAATGTAGGAGTAAATTGGGAGTTGTTTTAAGAAGTTGATAGTTATAAGTATCTTATGTCTCATATATCAAGGAATGTACGAGTGAATGCATAGGAAAGTCATAGAATGAATGAAGCGAGTAAATATCTAAGTGGGTTAACAAATGTAATGAGAAATAAATATTGAGGAATTGATGCAATGAGAAGGATATATGAAGGTGTGATTGTGCCACAGCATTGCATGGAGCAGAGACGTGGAATGCAAGAGACGATGAAAGAAATAAGTTGAATGTAATGGAGAAGAGGTGTTTGATAAGCAAGATTGATGCATCTAGAATAGACTAAGAAATGAGGATGTCAGGCAGAGAACGGGTGTTCAAGGGAAGCTGTCGGATAGGTTAAATTGGGGAGTGCTAAGCTGGTTTGGACACATAGAAAGGATGAGTGATGAACGAATGGCGAGAGTGTGGACTGCAGAAGGGATTTTAATTAGGACAAAAGGAAGACCTAGTATGAGGTGGATGGATGGTGTGAAAGGTGCATTATATGCACGTGGAATGTTAGTGGAGCAGGGAACAGAGCTTGCAAGTTATAAGAATATGTGGAAGAAGATTTTGTATAGCTAATACTGGCCAAAGGGATTTCTCGCACCTGCTAGCTCAGTGAACTGTGATGTACGGTTGTGAAGGGAGTTACCATATATTGAAGCTGTGGGGGTAAACCATCTGTGGCTGTCGTCCTCATTCTTGAATGTCCTTGCATGCCTACTTCGTGGATCCCCCAAGCAGGGTGGAAGGGGAGAAATATGGAAACCCTTTATCCTCAAGGAGCAAAAAGGAGTAGGTGAAGAATGTGTTAATCATGGTGAATGAGTGTTTCTTGGTACGGCCGCTCCCCTTACCAGAGGGAATGAGGTCATGTATATGTATGTATGTATAATTTTCATATTTCTGCCTCATCCTTGAGCTACAAGTTTTTCTTCGTCTCAATGTTTTCTTGGTATCCCAGCCAGAAGAGGTCCTTTT
>JAXCGZ010010089.1:2500-10000 GCA_037179515.1 Halocaridina rubra | reverse complement strand
ATATATATATATATATATATATATATATATATATATATATATATATATATATATATATATATATATATATATATATATATATATATATATATATATATATATATATATATATATGTATATATATATATATATATATATATATATATATATATATATATATATATATATATATATATATATATATATATATATATATATATATATATATATATATATAAATATATATATATATATATATATATATATATATATATATATATATATATATATATATATATATATTTATTTATTTATTTATTTGTTTTAGCAGTAAAGGAGAGAGACATATTTTGCCATTACGAAAGTTAAACCAATGCTGCATATGACTCAAAACTTCCATTATGAGTTTAATAAACCATTATATAAAACGAGAAAATGTAAATAAGAAAAAATCTGGTATTATGCGAGAAATAAAAACCCTACGCGTTGTAATAGCTAACTTTCATTTACTGCTATCTTATTTCTCAAAGCTGTTATTGACTGTTGTCAAAAGTGAGCTGTTAAGGGGGGTAGAGTCGATCATTAGGACTGTCAGTAAAAATACTGACGCTATTCTATTGGTGTGAACTACAACGTCCATATGATGGACACACCGACAGTAATAATGACAGTACAGGAAATACTGTCAGTAATATTGATCGTCTGTTTAGCCCTTTAGGAATGACCCTCTCCGTTCTTTAGCACAGGCCATTTAGGGTCATTTCATTACGCTAATTTTTTTCTTTACATGTAGCTTACACAACACTCTAAGTAGCATTGTGCAATTTAAGCTAATCTAACCATAATAAAGTCTTGAATATAAATATAAATAGCTAACACTATATACTTTCTCTAAAAAAAATAATAAATATACATATTTATAGATACATAGTTTGTACATTCATCTGTAAACCCAAAGGTATGTATACTTCGGTAATGAATATATTTACAAAACATTTTAAGTAATGGAATAGCAAAAGATTAGTTCCTCTTCCTCTTAACAACATAAAACTTCCTCTTCAAACATCTTTTTCTTTGTCTTCATCTTAAACCCAATTTTATATAGGGTCACTGTTTCTTACTAGCCTTTTCCACCTTTTCTCGTTTCGCGTATCCAGAATCTATTTTACTACTCCGTGGGGCAAAAAGCAAGATTCTTTCATGTACATATTACCAATTCGCACATTAGTTCGTCCCCCTGCTCTGCTCTGTTCTATACTTAATAATCAATTAGGAATTTCCGATACGGTATTCTGTATCATCCTTTGCTTTAATTAAATGATAATCAATCACATGTATTGATTAACAGTATTCTGAAATGCTTAAGAAGTTTGGCTGTTAGACTTTTTACTCTGAGGGTGATCCAGGGCTCTATAATTCATCTTGAAACTGTTGTATATATTAATGTTTTAGGACCGCGGTAGCTCTGTGGTAAGAGTTCTCAACCTAGGAATGAATAACCGTTTTTTATCCCACCGGGGGGGGGGCGTCCGGAGGGGGATTAATAGACACAATATGCCAAGTTATATAATAATGAAATTTTGTTAAATTTTATGGATTGAGAACAGATTAATAATAGTATGGAATACTTGCTTGAATTATTATCATTTTTTTTTAATTCAATGTACTTGCTATAATTAGTAGTAAGTTCTCTGCGAAATGATGTGGAGGGGGAAAACCAGCTGCTGCTGCCGGGCCTTACGACAGAAGATCCTTGCCCACCAACCTTTTGGATGACCCAAACAGGGTGGTGGCGGGAATTTTGGTATCCTTTACCCCCATGGAGCTAAGAGGAGCAATCGAGGTATATCAGTTTCTGCCGAATGTGTGTGCTTTGGCTCGGCCACACCTTACAAGGGGATTGCGGCCATTGTCTATGCATATATGTATGTATATATGTATTTATATATGTGTGTATGTATGTATGTATGTATATATGTGTTTATGTATGTATGTATGTATGCATGTATGTATGTATGTATGTATGTATGTATTTATACAAAACTAGAATTTTATCACATTACCTTTTTTTTCAATATTGTTGATATTCTGTGGTATTAACTGCTTTATAGTTAATTAATATTTCTAGTATTTAGATGACCTTACCTGAGGGGTGTTATATACCCATCTGACGTCCATTTATAATCTTAGGTCAACCGCTAATCAACTTAAAAATGGAATACTTTAATTGTTCATCTAGAAACAAAAACCATGATCTCCATTGGCAAGGGGGGGGACTGAATAAAAAATGAAATATTGATAGTAGGAAGGAAATACTAAGGAAGAGAACCTCAGTCCCCTCGCTCCGCCCCATAAGTTAGGTTGCATTAGGTTACTTTTGAGTCTTCATTCCCACATTAAGCACCCGCCTTTTGTCTCAGTCCCATAATAAGCACCTAAAATTGACTTCAGGTCCTATTTTTGGCTTGATCCAGCTTTTTTTTTTTTATTATAAATTTTGCTTAAGGAAAAATGATTTTGTAAAAAATAATGCGATACTTTTTGTAGTTCTAGTATATTCTTTGATTCATGAATTGAATAATTAATTAATCTATTTATATATGTATTATTTATTTATTTATTTATTATTTACATGTTTCTTCATATATAATTCTGCATGCTTATATGTATGTATATATATATATATATATATATATATATATATATATATATATATATATATATATATATATATATATATATATATATATATATATATATATATATATATATATATATATATATATATATATATATATATATATATATATATATATATATATATATATATATATATATATATATATATATATATATATATATATATATATATATATATATATATATATATATATATATATATATATATATATATATATATATATATATATATATATATATATATATATATATATATATATATATATATATATATATACCTAGTTTGTTTACACAAAAAGTTAGAAACATAATTGATTGAAATGTAAAAATAGCAAAGATTAAATCTCTCTTCCATTATGAATAACTTTAGAAACATGATTGACTGGAATACAAAAATAGTAGAGAGAGTTCCTTTATCCCCGACAAAGATTAGAGAGTTCCTTTATCCCCAACAAAAGGTTAGAGAGCTCCATTATCCCCACAAAAGGTTAGAGAGTTCCATTATCCCCAACAAAAGGTTAGAGAGTTCCATTATCCCCAACAAAAGGTTTTAATTCCTTTATCTCCAGCTGAAGGTTAGAGAGTTCCTTTATCTCCAACTATAGGCTAGAGGGATTTTATCTCCCACAAAGGTTAGAGAGTATCTTTATCCCCAATATAAGGTTTGAATTCCTTTATCTCCAACTAAAGGTTAGAGAGTTTCGATATCCCCAACAAAAGGCTATAAAGCTCCTTTATCCCCAACAAAATGTTAGAAGATTTTTTTTATCCACGACAAAGTTTCTTTTTATGAGTGTGACACCAGAACGGGCCAAAGAAAAAAAAATAATAAAACTGCCCTCATCGGGCCTAGGCACGAATAAAACAAAGTAAAGAGAATCAGATGGAAAGTGTTGTGACTTGTCAGATGGGAAGGGGGTAATAAGAAATATGTAACGAATATCCAAGACTATTCGGTGTTGATGTAGTAGCTTAAGAGATATTTTTCATCTCCAGCAAAAGGTTAGAGAGTTTCTTAACCCCCAACATCATGTTAGAGTTTCTTCATCTCCAACAAAAAGTCAGAGAATTCTATTATCCCCAGAAAAAGGTTAGAGAGTATTTTTATCCCCAACAAAAGGTTAAAAATCTCCTTTATCCCAAACAAATGGTCAGGGGATTTATTTTACGACAAAAGGTTAGAGAGTTTCTCCATCCCTAGCAAAAGGCTAGAGTTCCCTTTATCGTCATCGAAATGTTAGAGAATTCCTATATCCCTAATTAACTGTTGGAGAGTTCCAGTGTCCCCAACAAAGTGTTAGAGAATACTTTCATCCCCAACAAAAGGGAAGAAAGTTCCTTTATCCCCAACAAAAGGTTAGATAATTTCTTTATTTCCTTTAAACTCAACAAGAGGTTTGATTATTCAGAAATTGACTCATTATCCCCCTGAGAGAGGGGGCTGGAATACTTCCTCCGTGTTCCCCTGCTTGTCGTAAGAGTCGACTAAGTGAGGCGGAGCATGGGGACTGGGAATCCCTTCTTCAGTGTTTTCTCTTCCCAAAGAGTCAGAGCTTTTTGCCTTGACTCAGCCATTCTCTTATAAGGGGAAAAATGACTCATGCATATAGATAGATAGACTCATTTTAGGTTTCTTCCCTTCCCCCAGTGACTCACCTAAGCTCCTCCAAAGACTCATCTACGCCCTCAGCTTATCCCTTCAGAGATTCATCTAAACCTGCTTCCTCATATCTTCAAGGACTCACCTAATCTTTCTTTCATTCTTCACTCACTGACTCATCTAAACCCACGAAGACTCATATAAACCCTTAAAATTTCTCTCAAACACTATTGTAAGTTTTCATAGACTCAGACTCAAATAAACCTCTCAGGGACTCATATATACCCCTCAGTGGCTCAGTCAGACACTGCAAAGACTCATCTAAACCCTTCCGTTACTCTCTTACACCTATTTCTTTCCCCACGCCAGTCACTTAACTAACCCACCAAAAAAGTCATCCAAACCCCCTTCGTCCAACCTCAAGGTTCGTCTAATGCTACAGAGACTCAAATAGATTCTACATAGACTCAGCTACTCCTCCATCAGGAACCTCGCTAACCTGAAGTCCTTACCCTAATGACACATTTAACCCCTCTATTTTCAACCCCTTCCTTAAAGACTCATCAGAAGTCATCTCCTTCTCCCTCACCGACTTATCTAACCCCTCCCCCCTCTCCACCCCAGCGACTTATCCAACCCAACCCCTTCAAAATATTGAAAAATAAAGTTTTCTTCTTTAAATGACGACTTACCATGTCATTTGGCCAAAAATACATTGAATTTATTTTATCAACAACGTCTCTCTGTCTACATCATATATTCGTACATACATACGCACTTATATATACATATATATATATATATATATATATATATATATATATATATATATATATATATATATATATATATATATATATATATATATATATATATATATATATATATATATATATATATATATCTATATCTATATATATATATATATATATATATATATATATATATATATATATATATATATATATATATATATATATATATATATATATATATATATATATATATATATATATGTATATATATATATATATATATATATATATATATATATATATATAATATATATATATATATATATATATATATATATATATATATATATATATATATATATATATATATATATATATATATATATATATATATATGTATATATATATATATATATATATATATATATATATATATATATATATATATATATATATTTATATATATATGTATATATATATATATATATATATATATATATATATATATATATATATATATATATATATATATATATATATATATATATATATATAAGCACACACTGTTAGCATACAGCATTAAATGGTAAGGAAGCCCATCATTTAAGCAACACATAGAAAATAACTATATTTCGGCTCTTAACTGGACCCCTTCTTAATTACTTGTGCTTGAGAAGGGGTCCAGTTAGGACCTGAAATATAGCGTTATTTTCCATGTGTTGTTTCACTGACTAGCTCCCTTACTATATGTATATATATATATATATATATATATATATATATATATATATATATATATATATATATATATATATATATATCCACTTTCGCTTTCATCCACCTTCTTCTTGTACTTTTATTATTATTATTATTATTATTATTATTATTATTATTATTATTATTATTATTATTATCATTATTATTATTATTATTATTATTATTATAGCTTTACTGTACTGCAATATATCAAGACACACATAATTCGCACACACACACACACACACAGAGCTTTGGGCTCTTTCCCGTAAGCACAATTAGGTAATCACACGAAGGAAGTCCAGTATTTAGTGTCTGAGAATATATTTGCTAATTTATGCAGCCACTTGATATTGTTCGAAATTGTTTCACAAATGCACTAACAGTTCCAGTTGATGACAAAGCATTTAAGCAAACAAACAAACACAAAAATACACACACTGGAAGAACACACTATGAAATGAATTTTGGTGTCTAGGAATATGTTTGATATTTTGCATACATACAAACACACACACAAACACAGACACACATGCAAGCTTTGAGTGTATGGTAATGTTTGATTTTGTACAAGTGCGTTTATCACTGTACTATAGTACAAAATATTAAAAACACACACAAAAAAACACACATAACTAAACAGACACACACACGCACACACACACCATGCTTTTTTTCTGTTATAATTTTTCATCATTAATACGTATGAGTAACATCAAAGAAGTATCAATTAATGATTGCGTGCATTCCGGAAATGTATGCGTATGTATACATAAATATTAATAGATATAGTTCAGATATAATAGATATTGTGTTAATACATAAATGTATATTCATTACTGATTCTGTTCTTGCGATTCTTTGTGTTGGTTAAATACAAAAGAATTTTAAATGTGTTATTCGTATAAATAATGTACCTATTATATATATATATATATATATATATATATATATATATATATATATATATATATATATATATATATATATATATATATATATATATATATATATATATATATATATATATATATATATATATATATATATGCATAAATTTTTTCATATTGTTATTATTATTATGATTATTATTATTATTATTATTATTATTATTATTATTATTATTATTATTATTATTATTATTATTATTATTATTATTATTATTATTATTATTATTATTATTATTATTTACGGACTTAAATCTTTTAATCTTTACTCCAGTGGGAATGAATTTGGAATTCTTGGAATCTAACAGCTACTAATGACGCTTTTGAGTTTTTCATTCAGCGAAAAGCCTCTTAATCTTTTATCCCATAAAGATTAGTTGTGGAATAATGCTTTAAAATAAAGTTCCCAAAATTAGAGAGATGTTTATTCTCTTTCAGGTAACTTGATGATGTGCTTATTACATTATATAATGGAATAAAGCTTTGGAAATATTTCAGTTTTTAGTAAAAGAATACTTAAAAGTAAAGACTTTAATTCCTCTACAAGGTGCTGATTATTCCTTACTTATGGTGTGGCAGATGTGTAAAAACAGTACTTAAAGAGATTCCGAAACTTGTTTAAATAATTGAAAGAAAATTTAAAAGATACTAATGACAAGATGGGTTGGTATGGAGAACTGTACACCTTCTTTTGCCGTAGAGGGTTAGAGGTGGGTTGGTAGTACAGTAAGAAACTGAGAATAAAGTATCTAGATCACATCCT
>JAXCGZ010010088.1:42500-49379 GCA_037179515.1 Halocaridina rubra | reverse complement strand
CTGCTCTCTTCTGAGAGAGACGAGATTGCTGCTTGGAATGTTCAGATTAAGGAAAACATTGAACAGTTCAGAAAAGAGTTCCAGGAGCTGAATATGGAAAATGATGCCATGAAAACGTCCTTTGCTGATGCACTAAAGGGGAATGTGGCAGTAAAAGAGGCTGTAAAGGTGGTGGCACTGGAAAACATACAAACAGTTGACTATAAAGAGACAGTAATCGAAAAAATGAAAGACGTTGTGATGGAAAGGGCAAACCCACTCATCAGACAGGCACTTGATAAGGAGAAGGCAGTGGTAATCTCAGGCATAAGTGAATCCCAGGAGCCAACATGGCAGGGGAGACTTGAAGAAAATAAAGCTAACGTTGTAGACCTGATAAGAAAGCTTGGAGTAGTATGTGGTCCTGAGGATATTGTAAACATACACCAACTAGGTAAATATTCGAGGGAAGGAAAGCCGAGACCAACAAAAGTAACCTTTGAGAGAGGGGAGACATGTAGGGAAATATTGTTGAGAAAAAAAAGTCTAAAAGACCTTCAAGAATGCAAAGAAGTGTTCATTAGACGATACAGAACACAGGAAGAGATGGGAAAGATCAAAAACTTGTTGCAAGAGGCAAGAAGGTTAAATGATGAAAGAAATGAAGAAGAGAAGAAAAATTTTCGTTACAGAATACTTCCAGACAAAGGGGAGATAAAGAAGATAATGACAGAAGATCAGGGGATGGGGCCTCATTAAGATTGTTATACACAAATGCTGATGGATTAGCTGGTAAGGCAGTAGAATTAAAAGATAGGATTCACAACAGTAAGGCAGATATAGTAGCAATTACAGAGACTAAGTTGAGTGAGGACATAAACAGTGTCACAGTTTTTCCTAAGGGCTTCAGAATACTAAGGGTCGAAAGATCTGAGAGGACTGGTGGAGGGATAGCACTGCTCATAAGTGAGAGGATTCAAGTTGAAGAAATAAACTTGGCTATAGAAAGTGAGTTCAGGGAATTTCTTGTTGCTCGCATAAATACTGGGTCAGAGAGCATTATAATAACTGTTGTATACAACCCACCAAGGAACCAAAATAGGCTTGAAATTTATGAGGAAAGTCATATAGGTACGATTGAAGTCATAAACTCAGTTGTTAACATGGCGCGGGAGAAAAAATGTAGGATTTTGATTATGGGAGACTTTAATCATAAAGAGATAGATTGGATAAATCTTGACCCACACAGTGGTGAAGACTCATTCGGGGCAAGATTCCTAGATTGCGTACAAGGGAATTTCCTACACCAACATGTAATGGAACCAACAAGAGCCAGGGGTGGGGATGAGCCATCACTACTTGATCTGGTGTTCACAGATAATGTGTTGGATATTGAAAATATTGAGTATGAACCACCAATTGGAAAGAGTGACCACTGTGTGTTGTTGATGGAGTATATCATTGAAGACATTCTTCCTGAGAGTAGAGGCACTGAGGACATGAGGAGGAACTATCCGAAAGGAGATTACATCAAAATGAATGAGCTTTTTGCAGTTATTGACTGGAGAACCTTATTTTACAACAAATCTGTACAAGAAATGTATGACATCTTTTGTGAGAAATATGGGAAGATAGTAGATTGCTGCATACCTGTCACCAAAGTAGGTGTAATTCATGCCAGAGAGAAATGGTTCGATAATGGGTGTAAAAGAGCTAAGGAGTGGAGAGACAAATGCTGGAAAAGGTATAGGAGGAGAAAAAACATAAATGCCTGGCAAACCTACAAAAGAGCAAGAAATGACTACCTAAGTAAAAGGAGAGAGGCAGAGAGAGATTATGAGAGGGACATCACCAGGAAGGCTAAAGAAAATCCCAAGCTTTTCCACAGCTTTATCAGAGGAAAACTGAAGGTAAAAGAACAGGTTTTAAGGCTAAAGAGAGCGGATGGAAGCATCACTGAGACGGACGAAGAGATCTGCAAAGAATTGAACAAGGAGTTTCAGTCAGTATTTACAGTAGAAAATACCCCACCCCCTCAGATTGCAGTGATAGAAGCTCAAGGGCCGGTATTAGAGAACATCAACCTTACAGCCACAGAGGTATGCAAAGCGCTGATGGATTTAGATGTTCATAAAGCTACAGGTCCTGATGACATATCCCCTCATGTGCTTAAAAAATGCGCAAACACAATATCAGTGGCACTAAGTATCATATTTAAGGAGTCACTGGAGTCGGGGGAGATTCCAAGATGCTGGAAACAAGCAAATGTGATACCTATCTTCAAAAAGGGAAGGAGGGATACGGCTCTGAACTATAGACCAGTTTCCTTGACCAGCATAGTTTGCAAACTTATGGAGAAACTACTAAGGAAACATATCTCTCTTCACTTGGAATCCTTCAACTTTTTGTCAGTGAGGCAACATGGCTTCAGAGAAGGAAGATCAACAGTAACAAACTTATTAGAATTTTATGATGAGGTAAGCCAAATCTTACAGGAAAGAGAGGGCTGGGCAGATTGCATATTCCTAGACTTCCAGAAAGCGTTTGACACTGTTCCACATGGGAGACTTATTAGGAAGCTGCAATCAATGGCTAGAATAGGTGGAAATGTCTTGGAATGGATAAAAACTTACTTAGAAGGAAGGGAACAGAGGGTTAGAGTAAGACACTCAGTGTCTGAATGGAGAAGAGTTAGTAGTGGAGTTCCACAGGGTTCAGTTTTAGGGCCACTTTTGTTCCTTGTATATGTAAATGACCTACCAGAGTGTGTAAATTCATTCATGAATATGTTTGCAGATGATGCAAAGATTGTAAAGAAAGTAAAAAACGAGAACAATGGTAGAGAACTTCAGGAGGATCTAAATAATCTGCATGAGTGGTCAGAAAAGTGGCTAATGAAATTCAATACCTCAAAATGTAAGGTAATGAGAATGGGTACAAGTGCAAGAAGGCCCAAGCTTGACTACTCGGTGGCTGGAGTACAACTTCAAGAGACAGAAAATGAGAGAGATCTAGGAGTAAACATACTGGCAGATTTGTCTCCAGAAATACATATAAATGGCGTAGTAAGGGCAGCATATGCATTCTTATCAAATGTAAGGGTAGCCTTCAGGCACATGGACAAGGAAATGTTCAGAAATATTTATGTAACCTATGTGAGGCCAAAACTCGAATATGCAGCCCCCTTTTGGAATCCGCACTTGAAAAAGCACATAGCTAAGCTTGAAAAAGTTCAAAGACATGCCACGAAACTGGTGCCAGAAATACGCAATCTCGGTTATGATGAGAGGCTGAGGGAATTAGACTTGCCATCACTCGAAGCTAGAAGAGTAAGGGGGGATATGGTGACAGTCTTTAAATTCCTTCATGGTTATGATAGAGTGGATAGGGATCGATATTTCGATATGGCTGGCTCTAGAACTAGAGGTCATAGTTTGAAGCTTCGTAAGAAAACTTGTTTGCAGGATGTAAGGAAATACTTTTTCAGTGTAAGAGTAGTTGATAATTGGAATTCGCTAAGCGAGGAGGTAGTTAATGCTATCTCAATCCATAGTTTTAAAGACAGGTATGATAAGAATCACTAAGTCTAAAAATGGAACCGATCAGGAGACGGGAAGATACGAGCTTTGGGCTCTTTCCCGTAAACACAATTAGGTAATCACAATTAGGTAATCACACACACACGAGACACGAAAAACCAAGCAAACAAAATATAACTCACTCATTCATTCACTGATGTGTGTTGATATTGACTGATTTATAAAAAAATAATTTTCAAAATCTAAAAATATCTAATTATCATTGCATCTAGAAAAATAAATGGTTATATTATATTAGTCAATAACTTACTAAACAGGCTGTAAATATACGCAATGTAAAATGAGTATTTACTTAATCAAAGGGATTGTTTTCGTTCACATATCTCCATGCTCAGTTCTTGGCATTACAAAATTACACAAATACACAGTAAAATTAAAGAAAAAAAATTGAAACTTAATTATACACATACAAATACTTATACAACGGCTACGCAGTTATAAACACTTACAAACAATACACACGCATATACGGATAATGTATACCCTACAAAGGCATTCACTGACATATACAGAAGGTTCTAACACAGTTAATGATATCACAAACACATACACGCACATGCATAGCACGCCCACGAGTATGATCATTAACTGATAAAACTTGAATAAATCCACGGTAAGGCACTCAAAGGTACGAATTATACATTTTTTGCCATTACCTGTACTTGGGAATATTTACACAAGCGCTCCCTCTCATATTATATTAACGCTTACTTTTCATTTTGCATTTTGGCAGTCTTCAAGTGCCGTATAAACCATCATTAACCATAAGTTTACCTCAATATTTTCATGAAAAGATTAAAAATTAGATTTTTAATAGACTAAAAATATTCTTTTGCAAATCAATCAGTCAATTTTAGTTAGCAGAATAGCAACCGTAGAATATCAGTACATGGTGATATGTAATTTCATTCACCGTGGCAAAGCGTTAGCGTCTGCGACTCTGAGGCGGCAGGTCGAGGGTGCGCGTTTCGCCTCGGTCTGAGGTTAGCAAGGGCATGCACTCAGGGTAACGGTTACATCTGCCAAAGCAAGTCCTTCACAAGAAGGCAACCGTCCTAGCCCTTGGTAGAAAAGGGAGTCCGTGACGTATAACCGGTAATATGCAGTAAGAACTTGCTAACGCATGAATATTAGAGAGATGGAGTTTGGTAAATGTTTATAAGATCTCTCCACATTTTTGACGGAGATAACAGGGAGCGATATTTTGGTATGGGGAAATCTAGTACTAGTGGTCACAGTTTGAAACCTCATAAGAAAACATTTTAGTAGGATGTAAGAAAATAAGTTTTAAGTGCAAGAATAGTTGATAACTGATATAAGCTAAGCAAAGAAATTGTATATGCTACATGGAATCAAATTATAATGAAAGATGTGATTAGTGTTATGAACTAAAAAAAAAAACGAGAGACTGGGAGTTTCAAGAATAAGGCTCATTCCCATGAACGCTTTTACTTAATTACTTAATGATAAAAATTATGCATACATACACACAAGCAAAAATAGATACACACATTTCCTACTCGAACTTGGAAAAATATCTCACATGCTCACATTGAAAAAAAAAATAATGCACTATTACACAGAATACTCAATTACACAATCACATAAACTTGCTGACAAAAACATAAGCAGGCATATAAACACATACAAAACTCACTCACATACATAATTACACTCATACAATCACAACACACGCAAAGAAAATAAAAAATACTCAGTAAATAATATCACACGGAAAAACGGGTACTTAAAAGAAAGAAAAAAAAATCTCGTACTAACGAAATATTCGGGCAAACAGTCACTCAATCACACATTCCTAACTTTACACAATATAAAGCACGAGTCTCTCTCTCTCTCTCTCTCTCTCTCTCTCTCTCTCTCTCTCTCTCTCTCTCTCTCTCTCTCTCTCTCACACACACACACACACACACACACACACAAACACGCACACACACACACATACGCATATATGTAAATGACCTACGGGAGTTTGTGAATTAAGTTTTAAATATGTTTGCAGATGATGCATAGATTGTAAAGGAAGCAGAAGACGAGAAAAATGTTAGAGAACATCAGGAGGACCTAAACAGTCAGAATGAAAGGGCAGAAAAGTGGTTAATGAAATTCAATACTGAAAAATGTAAGGTGATGAGACTCGCTAAAAATGCAAGGAGGCCCAAGTTTAAGTTACTCAATAGGAGGTGCAGGACTTCATGAGACACAATATGAGAGAGATCTGTGAGTAAACATATTGGCAGATAATTCATCGGAAATGCACATACATGACATAGGAAGGGCGGGATATGCTTTCTTAGCAAATGAAAGGGTAGCCTTCAGGCACATGGACAGGCATATGTTCAGATATATTTTTGTAACTTATGTGAGGCCATACCTTGAATATATAGCACCCTTTTGGAATCCACACTTTAAATAGCATATATATAAGCTGAAAAAAGTTCAGACATACTACGATACTGGTGCCAGAAATACGCAATGTCAGTTACGAGGAAAAGTTCAGGGAATTAGACTTAGTATCACTCGAAGGTAGAGAAATGAAGGGGGATGTGGTGACGGTTAGTAAATTCCTTCATGGTGTTGACAGAGTGTATTGTGTTCAATATTTTTATATGGCTGGCTCTCTAAATATGTATTATAGTTCGAAGTTTTGTAGGAAAACTTCTTTACAGGATATAAAGAAGTATTCTTTTAGTGTAGGATTAGTTGATGATTACAATTTGCCAAGAAAGGAAGTAGTTAATGCTAACTGCATACATAGTTATCATGAGAAATATGATAATTATCATTGAGCATAAACATGGAACCGACCAATCTACGGGGAGTTACGAGCATAGGGTTCTTTTACGTAAGTACAATTAGACAATTGCAGATACACACACATGTACATTAAAAATAATCTAACATCCATACACGCATAGAGCAAAATTCTCCCAAAACAAAATCACGCAGCATCAGCTCTAGAGTCCTTTCAAATTGTACACAGATACCAACACGCACACACTTCCAAGCCACTAATCTTTCCCGTGGGGGACATAGATAATAATTAAATCCACAACAGACATATATTTTAAAACCAAAGTGATGTTCTACCATTAATCACTGTAGAATACACATAAAGAGTGCGAGGGACACATGATGCAACGTTAAATCTACTGTTCAGTGCCAACTCAACCCTCATCATGGCACTACGGGTGTCATAATGAAAAGGTCATTTAGTGTTTTTAATATTCATGAGGACATTGAGGTGCCATTCTGATACATAGCAATAGGAAAGAATATTAGC
>JAXCGZ010010088.1:22500-37500 GCA_037179515.1 Halocaridina rubra | reverse complement strand
TGTTTTTACAACCTTCCAATCTAGCCAGCTAATTCTAAGCTTTTGCCTAGTACTCTTTCATCTACTTTCCTTTTCACTCAATCCATTAACACATTGAGCAATAATGGTGACATTACCCAACCTTGATGTAACCCTACATTAACTTAAAACCAATCACTCTTACAATTCAAAATTTTAACACATGCAATACATTACATAACGCCTCTCTATCAAGTCTGTCATCTGCTTTCTCCAAGTAAAAAAAAAAATTAAATGTCATCTTTCTCTTCCATTTTCAAAAGTTGAAACACTCAGTCCATCTCATTCTCATCTTAATTTTGTCCACCAGCAACTGCCCATCTGCTCCTCTCATCAGACTCACCTTGCTGCCGCCTTTTCATTGCCTTAAAAAGCGGTTTTTTTTTCTTATTATTATATCAGAATTCTTAGACTAGCATCTACACAGTTTCACATTTACCTTTCTCCTATCTTTTCTCACCATGCAATTTGCTAACTATCTCTTTGTTCCATACCTTTTATATACCTCACCATTTTCCTCTATGAAGCCACATCTCATGTGGCCGCTTCTTTTCAGCCGATGCTGCAGTCACCTCTTCATTCCACCATTCACTACCCTTCCTTCTGCTTCCATCCATTTGTCTCATCCCACACACTAACTCTGCACACTTGTCAACTCTTTCCTCAAAGCATTTTCATTTTTCTTCCACTACCTCCTTCATTTTCTCTTTCAATGCCATTGACATTCCTCAGATTTACCTTAGACTCGTATCTTTTGCCTTCACTCACATTCAGTATTTTTCTTCCTCATTCCCATCTCCTCTTTCGCCACATGTCCTTCACTATTCCTCTACCTTTTACTGAATGATAGTCAGATATTCCACCACTAGCTCCGATGAATGCATTCATATCTAGTACTCTTTCACTCACCCTCTTGTACACCAGTACATAATCCAATGCTCTCTCACAACTACTCTGACCCATTTATACTCAGATAGATCCTTTTTTTTAAACACTGTATTAGTAGTCATCATATCTCTTTCTCTCTATACATACACATTTCTATCATATTCTCTCTACTCTCATAGAACCACATTCACATTCATTCCCAATTCTTCCACACAGTCATACAAATTATTCCAAAACTCTTCTTTTTCTTCTTCATTTATCTCATAAACGCCTTATCCTCATATCCCAGTCTCATATCATTTATCCATATAATACATGAAGACATTTCCTTTCCCTCAACCATATACTTGCTAATCTCCTCACTCACTAACAGGGCCAATCCTTCTCTTCCTTGTCATTTGTCTACTTCATATACCCTAACTGCAACACTCCCAAAACGCACCTACCTTTTCAATTTTGTTCCAATAAGTGCTAACAGAACGATCTTTCTTCCAATGAACATATTAACAATCTCTCTTTTACTCTCACACACACTACAACCACGCACATTCAGAGACCAATTATTAGAATGCTGGCTGGAATTCTCCTTCCAGAATACACCCCGTGCGATTCACTCCCAGTCCCCTTACTCCAATCCACTTGGTCGACATTCACGACATGTAGGGGAACAAGGGGCTGTACAGTTATCCTACCACACAAGGAGAAGAAATCAGAATATGCAGAGTAAGCGCTAAAATAAGGAAAGTAAGCATCGGAGGCAAAGATGCTCAACACCTCATTTACATAATATCTACCCAATTCTTAGACAGGAAAGAGAAATTGCAGAGCTACAGATATAAAGAGAATGAAAGACATAGAAAAGTGCTCTCGAGGGTACCCCAGGCATGGACTTCCAGATGCAAAGCTGTGGAAGTTAGAGAGTTGGTTATGTAGTCAACCACCCTGGCATAATGTAGAGAGACATGATAACAAGTACTTAAAAATAGAATCTATCTACATAGGTTTTCCCATTGATCATGAAAATCAAGTATAAGATGTAAGGGAGGTGATGCACAATGGAAAACAAACTAAAATAATTGAGGATTTTTATGAGTTCAGTACCTGATGAGTTCATGCTTATAGAAAAATTATATCACTGAAAGTAAGATGAATATTATATTATATATGTGTAATCAATAGTTCAGTACCTTTTTGACTTTATGACCGCTTCCAGTCGTTTGAGCGACGTTAAGTTGAGCGAAGTCAAGTTGAGTGAAGTCATTTTGAGCGAAATATTATGTGCATTTTAAGTGATGCCTATTAAGCGATGTCAGTTTGAGCGAACCTCAAACTGTTTTTTAAAGATGCTTTGAGCGACATTGATAAACAATTAAATATACTAGAAATCTATAATTAGGTTAGGTTATGTTAGGTTAGGTTAGGTTAGGTTAAAAATTAACCTTCACTGAAATTACCGTTCACTCATAATGTTTCGCTCAAAATAACTTCTCTCAAAATGACTTCGTTCGTAATGAATGGAACCCTTTATGGTACTATGATAAAAGAAGAAATGACTCTACAACTAATATGGTGAGTACCACACGAATGCTGAGGAAGATAAGCACTCTGGAGAATTTTTTGAATTTATGACTTGAAGCCATTACCGTGAACTAAAGCATATGGTTTTGCCTCCATTTTTTGCACCTATTTTCATTTTAAACTTTGAACCGTAAGTATATTTTCTTTCATCTGCTTCTTAATAATCTAATTTACTGTACAGTAAGACAAAACAACCCAAAAATCAGAAAGGACAAAAAAAAAAAAAAAAAACTCAGTACGCGAGGAGTGAATAGCAGAATCTCACTTCTTGCGAAAGACCAATAATATTTTCCTTAATCTTGAATCTGAGAGAATTGATCTTAAACCAAAGGGTCCTCTTCCTGTTAGGGATGAAGGAACGTTTGTTTAAACTAACGCAAGCAAGGCTCTCTTCTTGACCAATGGCTGCGTTCTCTTTGGCACGCTAACCAACAACACTCCTGAGGCGGGAAGTTTGTGTTTTTTGAAAGATATTAGCTTATATTCCACACTAAAAAGATATTTTTCTTAAACTCTCTTTTTCTCTTACACTACAATTTCCTCTTGTCTTCTTGGTATTGAGTGGGTTAAATTTAAATGAGGAACTGAGAGGCCTGCATCTCCCTTAACTTGATCTCTTTTACTAAACAAGTTTCACTTTTCCTTCTTTGAATTGGGTAGGTTCAGTATAAGCGGAGGTCTCTTCCCACTCCTCCTCATTATTATTATTATTATTATTATTATTATTATTATTATTATTATTATTATTATTATTATTATTATTATTATTATTATTTTCATTGTTATTTTTATAATAATAATAATAATAATAATTATTATTATTATTATTATTATTATTATTATTATTATTATTATTATTATTATTATTATTATTATTATTATTATTATTATTATTCCTTTGAAAGTAGTGTTTTTAAGCTGCTATAACTGCATTAAAAAAATCCTAGCCTATGCTAAAAACTTTCACTTTATAATTACCTACGTGGCAATAAAGTCATATCACATATATTATGCATTATATCATATCATGGTGAAAATGTTATCATTTATCGTACAAGACATTATGGTGAAGCCCCTCCTAAATATGCTGATAAGCATCCCAAATGCTCTCACCATGTTCTTCAACCCATCCCATATGTCCCAAAGGGCTCTAGTCCCTCCAATATGCTCCCAATGTGCTCGCGACGATTCCATATGCTCCTAATGTGCGTATGCCCCATTAAAATGGTCCTTTGATATTATATCCATATAAAGCTTAAATTTTCGTTTTGGTGGGAGAAAGGCAGAGAGTTTCCACTGAGTTACTTTGTGTCCTTTTAAAGTGTACATGCCATAATAGTGAAACATCAGGCCCACCCGGCACTCATGGTCATGATCTGACTATGACTTCTCTGCTAAAATGCCCGCTCTACTCTCTACTCTATCTATAAGTAAGGACTTTCTTAGCGTGAACAATGTGGAGTATATGGCAGAGCTCCCAGCTCCCATGGTTATCCAGCATGACCCACACGAAAGGACACCAAGGGAAGAGAGAGATTCCTTCCCAAGTCGGATCCGAGTGTGAACTCCACCATGGGTGGAGAGTAATTTATAAATTTGAATATTGCAAGTCTCCGTGGCTAAATGGTAGCGTCCGCGACTCTGTGTCGGCAGGTCGAGGGATCACGCCCCGTCACGGACTGAGGTTAGTAAGGGCATACACTCAGGGTAGCAATTACATTTGCCAAAACACGTCCTTCGCAAGAAGGCAACCGTCCTAGCCCTTAGTAGAAAAGGGAATTCGAGACGTAAAACTGAATCAATGCATATTTTGCTTCATAGACAACGCATGGCCTCTGTATAAGTGTGCAATAAGAGGAATATTTCCTTCAACAATATCCAACGGACGTCTTTGTTTGGAAAACTCAAAACGGTGGAGAAGTAAGGCACAGCACACATTGCCTTTGCAATTTTGACACAAATATGAAACTGCTCTCCTGGCTTCCTCTGTCTGTTGTCATCAGATCTGCGGCATCCCCCATCATTCTGGTAGTAAAAGTTTAAATTTTCTGAAAATCAGACCACTTTTTGCGAATCATTCAACACTATTTCCGACATTCAATGATAGGCTTAGACGAGAGCGTCAGAGACTTGATAATCATTCAGGCCATCGAATTTAGATTTTGGTATGTCTGTATGAAGTTGTGGGGAAGTTTTATGCACCAACTCCTCCCCTGCCGATGTCCCTGCTGTTTCAGGTTAGGATAATGGAATAGCAGCGACTTTTCATCAATTTTATTTTCGACATTTTGGGGTTTACACATGACAGTGAGTAGGCAGGCAGATCCAGCACTTGTAGTCGTAACCTAAGTAGGACTACTCTGTTACAATAACCCGCTCCACTATATCTATATGAATGAACTATCTTGGTAAAAAAAAACTTAGGAGTTTAGGGCGGTATTACTAGTTCACGTGGCTGTCCAGCATGGCCCATGTGATAGAAAACCGATGGATAGAAAAGATTCCTTTACAAGTTTGATGCGAGTGTGACCACCGCCAAGAGACAGATCACCTCCCTTGTCCTGCCAAAGTGCTCAGTACTCAAGAAATCAAATATTCTCACAATGAGCTCAAGGTCTTCCAATATACTCCCAATGCATCGAAACCCCTCAAATATTCTCATATTGTCCTCAAGCCTCTCCCATATTCTGACCAATGTGTCCACGCTATTCTCATATGATACCAATGTGCCCAAGTCTTTCCCAATGTGTTCAAACGTGTCCCATGTGCTTCCTATATTCTCGAGCTCCTCCAATGGCCTACCATATGCTCTCATTGGATTCAAGTTCTTCCAGTATGTTTCTAATGTCCTTATGCCCCTCCAGTATTTCTCCTCATGTTCTCGCGCTCACTTATGTCCTCACGTCCCTCTCATAATGTCGTCGTGTATCTCCCATATGCCTGAATTGTGCTCAGATTTTTCCCATAGGCTCTCAATGCACTCCTGTCCCTCCCATATGCTCCCAATCATATGCTTTCAATCTTCCAATGTCTTTACACCCCTCCTTAGGCTCCAAATGTCCTTATGATCCACCAATAGCTCCCAATTCAATACTCGCACGACTCATGTGTGAACTGCACGAGATCAAGTCCCTGCCCATATTCTAACAATATTTTTTAATTAAGCCCCTCCTTTACGCTGCCAGTGAGGTGGAACCCCTCCCATATGTTCCAAATAAGCTCAAACTCCTCTCATATGCTCCCATGTGTTGACATTCCTCCCAACTTCACCTAGTGCTCATCACCGGACTCATAATATGACGAGATATAATGCGTACATCTCAAAAATATACTATAAAAAAAACGAATAAGCAAGTAAATAAACATTGTGTCGTCAAAAACATCCTTACTCTTCCGTTTTTCAGTATATTTACGTATAAACTAGTTATTAATCTGATGACTATTGTCGAATAAATAAACATCAAGAAGTTATCAGGTCCATCGCTTACACATGTTCTTTGTTATTTTGTTTCTTAGTCTGTATTATGTATCCATATTATTTTGTAATTCCAGCCTGTAATTTGTTTCCAGATGGATAAACTTTCTTTAGGCTTACCTGGTGAGCATTAGCCGCCATTATTTTTATACTACATTACATTATTATATTATATTACCAGCTTTTTCTTTTTCTCTATAAAGCTGCATTGCATTGTATAATTGCGCAAGTGTTTAGATTTTGTAGCACTCTTCGTGGGTGTATATATATATATATATATATATATATATATATATATATATATATATATATATATATATATATATATATATATATATATATATATATATATATATAAAAGAACTAGTTTCCACTAAAAGTTTCCTGCTGTGGCTTTCCAAAAAATATTAATTTAGAACTAAGAAGAAGAGCATACCGTCTGCTAATAGTACAAATAATTTCGACTTGATATTCTAGTGATAAGTGACTGACAAGAATTAGCCCCAAGTTCCAAACAGAAGGAAAGGTCTGAAATGAGAAGATCCTACTTTCATTTCCAGATCTTTGGGTATGCGATCTAGATAAGCTCTTGATTCTATAAATAGACACCTGGTTTTTACTCTTGATTTTAATTTTGCGTCACAGATTGTAAAGCATTATAATATTCTTTCAGCTGTGGATAGAGAGAGAGAGAGAGAGAGAGAGAGAGAGAGAGAGAGAGAGAGAGAGAGAGAGAGAGAGAGAGAGAGAGAGAGAGAGAGAGAGAGGGGAGAGAGAGAGATCAATTGTGAACTCACTAAGGATGCTGAATGGGCAGGGTCTATCCTCCAGTAATTTCCATGCCATTCTAAAATCATTAAGTTCGCTAAAGCTAGGCTGATTTTTCTCTATACTGTCCCTATCAGGTCTTTATCCAAGATATTTTTTCTGTGACCACGTAAAGAAATCGTAACATACTCACTAATTTAGTTGAGTAGACAGCGGGTACTACTGACAGCTGCTTTAATGCAAGAAGATACTAACAAAATCTGAAGCATGCAAATAATAATAATTTATTACAATTATAACGACTTATGTTATATAGATTGATAAATATATAATGTAGAGTAAGTACTTGTATATCAGAGGGGGTGCATGAGGCGAGTCTCTCCATGTAAAATAGTTAATGACATAAAGGGAATATGTCTTGGTAGGTTAATTTTGCATAAAGTTATATTCTCATATTCTACTGTCAATATTTTACTCATGTTAAGACTTAGCGATTTCAAAACGTTATTTTTACAAAAGTAAGACAATTAAATTTTTGAATATTTCATAGAAGCTAAAGAATGATATTGAATTGTAGGAATAATCAATAGTCGCTATAAGGATTGCTAAATATATGATTTTATGTGAACATATGTTTAAAAGTGGGAGTGTCTGCGTGGACATATTCTAGTACATTTAGCACGTAAAAAAGAAAATGTTATGACGGAATATAATTTTGTCATAACAAGGGCATATTCGGTACTCTTCAAAGAAAATAATTGGAAGAGGAATAACAAAGGGATCAAAAGGTATAAAAATTATTAAGGAAAAATAATTTCCAAGTTGTAAAGTATTTTCTAAAACCAGAATGAGTTGCTTCAGCAAGATTTCTCAAAAGATATGTTTCTTTAACAAGAGAGATGCAGAAAATTTAATTTTGCCCTAATGGAAGAACCATCTCTTTATATACATAAACACAAAATTGCAGTAATTCCTTTTGAAAACTCAACAGTGGAACAGTATTTCTAAGAAGATGAACTCAGTACATACAAAGTACATAACTAAGATTTAAAGAATTTCTTTGCAAGTAATTCCTTCAATTCGCACCAGAGTATATGAACTGTAGACACAGCGCTTGATAAACCAGAGAGAGAGAGAGAGAGAGAGAGAGAGAGAGAGAGAGAGAGAGAGAGAGAGAGAGAGAGAGAGAGAGAGAGAGAGAGAGAGAGAGAGAGAGAGAGAGAGAGAGAGTATATATATATATATATATATATATATATATATATATATATATATATATATATATATATATATATATACATATATATATATATATATATATATATATATATATATATATATATATATATATATATATATATATATATATATATATATATATATATACACACAAGAGAGGTTTTCCATTCACTGAGTGAAAGACAGCTTCAACGAGGCCCCTTTCTAGAATTCTTCTTTAATCCCCACGACAATAACCGGAGAGCTGCTCCCTTGAAATGCCCCAGGATATTTGCCCCGACAATTGCGCCCGGATAACTGCCCCATAAAACAATTGCCCCTGAAGAATGCCGCCGAAAAATTGCATTGCTCCACTGATTCTCAATTAAGAACTGTTCAATCTTGAAATTTTGATAACGTAAGGTTTGGTCAGGTTAAGTTAGAGTTTACTTTGTAGGCGATTTTAATTTCAGAAATATCAAGTGGGTTAAAAGCAAACATCCGGGGCAGTTGTCCTGAAGGGACAGCTGTCCTATGGAGAAGTTGTTCAAACAAACAAACAAACAAACAACCATTTTTTTCCATTTTGTACAATGGTTATTCTAAAAGTAATAGTAACTTATAAGTAGACATGTAATTAAACTAATAAATAAGAGGGCAATACATATAGTTAGATTAAATGTAGCTTCCAGGGAGGATTGGTGGGACAGTTACCCTGGGACATTTGTTTCGGGGACAGTTGTCCAAGAACCCCTAGGGTAGAGAACTTTGGAATTATATATGAAGGAACCAAGGTCGCTCTATTGTCAACTCTACTGGGCAAGCAGTACTCAACAGAGAGAGAGAGAGAGAGAGAGAGAGAGAGAGAGAGAGAGAGAGAGAGAGAGAGAGAGAGAGAGAGAGAGAGAGAGAGAGAGAGAGAGAGAGAGAGAGAGAGAGAGAGAGAGAGAGTTGTCCTGAACTCCTAATTGGTGCATGTATGTCCCACGTCATGGGTTCCTTTTTAAGTGGAGTAAAGATGGTGTGTTTGTATATGAGAATGTCTATGTGAAGTGTATGCATATGCATGTAGCTGTATGTTCTTGCGAGAAGAATGTGCATGCATGCAATTGTGTGATGAACGTGTGCGTACGAGAATGTATACTTCTGTCTTTGTATGGTGTATATATGAGTACGTATGTGGTTTAATTGTACGTATACTTGAATGCATGCGTCTATACGTGCCAATATGGTATTCATCGGGTATGCATTCGTTTGTGTGACGCATTTTCGTGGCTATATACATATGCGTTTACTATGTGATAAATAACATGTATGCGGCGTATATATTTGGACGCATTCACATTTTATATGCCATCAAAGAATAAGTGTGTATTTGGCTGAATATGTGCATTTTCCCAGAGTATATATTGGTGCGTCAGCAGTATAGTGTATGTCGGTGAATGTGCCCATCATTATGTATGTATTTCATAAGTGTGAATGTGCATTATATACATTCGTGCAATTCCGTGTGCACGCATCTTTGCCTGAATGGTATTTGTGCACGCATATGCATCTGTATTTTTATACGAGTGTTTGTTTTCTAACCGGATATGGTGTAGTATGTAAACGCACATAGGTTAATGTACATATCATTGTATTGTGTATGTAATTACCTATTTGAGTTTACCTAATTGTGTTTACTGGAAAGAGGCCTATGTTCGTAATGCCCCGTCTCCTGGTCGGTTCCATTTTTATACCCATGATACTATATTTGTCCTTAAAACTGCGAATTGAGTAAGTGCACGATTGTATTTGTGTGTGGCGTATGTTCATGTAAGTCTGCGTCTATTATTGGGTGATATTCTGCAGATCATCCAGGCGAGCTGAAGGAATGTATTGTTGGAGCCACTTAAATGAGTGGAACTGATTCTCAAAACTGATTACAGGTCGTGAGCTCTAAATGACAACTTATGTAAATGAAATGACAGGAAGAGCAGGCGCCACCAGAAACAAGAGGGATCTTTAAAATGCAACCTGACATAATCAAGGTAGACGCCAAAAGTGAATGAAAGCGACTGGTTAAAATCAACGACCTTACTTGAAATTAGGAATAAGCTGCAGGAAAAACAAAGTAGATACTTGAAGCAGAGGTTGCTCCAGATATAGGTGAATGGAAGAGACTAGTTAAATATAGTGACCCCCATATGATAGAAGGCATTCTGAACAATGTCTGATTCGAGCGGTTAGTAAGTCAGTGAGAGAGATGAGGAAACTTGGGGTGGAGGCTGCCGCAGAGAAATGTGAATGGAAGAGACTAGATAAAAACAGCGACACCATATAAAAATGGGATTAAGCTGCAGGAAGAGGGATAAGCTAGTGAGAGTAATATAGCCTTTTTTCAACCTACTTGTTTCGTATTAGGTTAAGCAAGATTGCATAACCACTCAAACCTCTTAGGTGAGCTCTAGTTATTTAGCTGCTACAAGAACTAAGAATCTAACTCTTAATATTAAGATTAGTAAGGTAAAATCACTAGTTATATTTTATTAGCTTTACGTCAAGTCTTTTATACGTTTTCTTAAATAGTGAGTAACTAAGCGCTTTACTGTTCAAATCCTAGAGGAATTAAATATCTAGTCCTTAATATAAAGCCATGTAAGGATACATAAAAAGTTAACAGTTAATTATTTTATACTGTGGTTTTAGATCTTTATGAGAGTAGCGAGCCCTAGTCACATTCTTGTTATTGGTTTGCAAAAAAGAATTTAACATTAACCAGATTAAATATGTTTCAGATATTTTTCTCCCACAACTGGGACGCTAGTTTTGCTCTAACCAGGTTACATTTCAAAAATACTTTTGAACAGGATGCCAACAGTTACCACATTCAAGAGAACAAACACCAACTTAAGGATCTTGGATTGCTTCCCTTGACCAGCTTCTGACCCAAAGCATATCATATGCTCCCCTATAAAAGGAAATTAGTTGTTTTTCGTTATTTTTTCTTCTTTTATTTTGCATAATCTAATATTTCTAGACGTTTCAAGATCTTTGGTTCTGTTTCATTTAAGTCTAATGTGTGTCTGTAATTCATTCAAGTTAAATAGGATTAATATTAAATGTTAATTATTTAAACTTATTTTCAATTTTTCTTTTTACCAATATAATAGAAGAAAAAAAACAATACAAAATTAATATACTGTACTTGTAAACCTGCATTAATTTCAGGTGATAGAAGACTTTTATTTCCTAGTTAAAAAGAATTAATATTTTTTATTCCAAGTTCAATGAACTTTTGTTAATTTCTAGTTAAATGAAACTGTGCTGATTCCAAGTTAAGCGATTCAATTCCAAGTTACTTATATATGGAGTTTTCTTTAGTTAAATTAAATCTATATTAATTCCAAGAAGGCTTCAGGCAAATTACGTGATCGTAAAATAAATGTTAAAGTTTAAAAGGAAGTTAAAAAAAAGCAGTTAGACCACAAATACTGCATGAGGACGAAACATGGCCCACTGAAGAAGACCTAATAAGTAATGAAGTGGGATGTTGTAGAAATTACAATCCTCAAGTCAAAATGGTTCTTCTACAAAAATAGACTAAAATGAGAACGAAAAAAAAAATATAGGAAAAACAAAGGTAACAGATATTTCAAAAGAAAGAGAGCTGTAGTGGTATGGACATGTAATGACCAGGAATGATGACATCTTGAGCAAAAGCGTGATGAGGATGGGGATTGAGGATAGGAGAAAAAGAGGAAGGCCAAAGGGAAGGTGGATGGATTATGTGAATAAGGATGTACGGTAGAGAGGCTGAGAAAAGATCAAACGCAAATCCTAGGACTATGGATGAGCCTAATCAGGAACCTTCACCCCATATAGACATTGGAATGGGGGTAATGGAAGATGAGTAATTTCAAGTTCTGTAAACTGGCATTTGAATCATAGAGTATTTTCAACAATTTGAAGTGAACTTTATTCAATATTCAAGTTAATATAATGTAAATCTAAGGTAAGCAAATTAATATCAATGCTAAAGAAATTACATTATTTTAATTCCAAGTGTAATAAACCTCTATTACTCTCGAATGAAAAAAAAAACTCAGTATTGTTTTCATAATACATAAAACTATTAATTCCATGTTACACTTAGTAAAAATATATATATTAATTCCATATTAAGTAAGTTCGCATTACATCCCGGTTACATATTCTATGCTATTTCCAAGCTGCATAACATTGCATAAGTCCAAGCTATTAAAAAAAATATTAATTTATTCTAAGTTAAATCTATTTCTTCTGTATTTTTTTATTTATTTATTTTTTGACGCTAGATAAGAAAATATTAATCCAAGTCAATCCATGTGAAAAAAATATCTGCTTTAACTCTAAATGACGTAAAAGCTCTATAAATATCAAGTCAAATCAAAATCTGTGCTCATGAGTTTGTTTACTTAAAACACCCAACTTGACTTCTGGCAAATGAGACAACAACAGTCTTATTGTATTGAAGGAATAATTCGTTTGCTTTACATACCTCGTTAGTGAGGCTGCGTTGCTTGCAAGGTCCTTATTACTCGCCAGAAGGCATTTCCTGTGAGAATCGAAGTGAGGGTCTTATATGTGAATATATGATTGTGGGAAAAAAATCCGAATACTAATAATGGAAATTTTTTTTTGTTTTATGACGCTTGTTTGTGCTGGTTGCACATGAATTTGCTGTATTTATTAGCGCATTAAACTATACATCTATTAATGCATAAATGAATTACTGTACCTATTTCCTTATTTATTTTATACAAGCGTTTAGAAATATGTAAAAAGAAAAAAAAAGAGGTTTACCGAACACAGTGCAGACTCGAGATTCATAACTTTTTTTCTGGACTGTATTGTGATGCTTGGAGTGCGGGACTCATTTTTGCTTTCATATGATCGCAAAACATCGAATGTTGATAATGTTAATTTTTTTTATTATCATATGCACTTATGTTCAAATTGTTTGAACATACAAATATTTTTTTATTTAACTTCATTATTTATTTATTTATTTATTAATTAATTAATTTATTTATTTATTCATTTATTTTATTTTATTATTTTTATATGTTTGTTTATTTATCTATTTATTTTCTTTAATTATTTATGTGTTTGCTTATTTATCTATTTATATATTTACATCTTTAAATGGTTTTCTATCTCTTGTCTCACTATAGTTTACAGATACATCATGGCACTTCTTAGGTAAAAGTAAAAACACTAAAGATAAAATATTATGTGCTTACTTTGTTTGAAAGTCCTGCTCTGCAGCAGCAATGTACATGCATTTCTCTTATAGTAATGGATGGTGTAATTGGAAAGTATGGAGTACCTGGTAGGAATGGGAGTGGAGAGAAAATCATAGATATATGTTATGAGAGAGATATTAATTGCCAGTTCTGTATTTAAAAGTAGTAGTTGGCAGAGCATTAATGGATTATGTTGTAGTGGGTAGGAGGGTGACTGGAAGAGTATTGAATGTGAATGTACTTAGAGGAGCTAATGGTGGAATAACTGATCATTACACAGTGGAAAGTAGAGTGAAAGTAGGAGAAAGTGGAGAAAGAGGTGAAGCGAGAGAGGAAGAGAGGTGCTAAAAGTAAATGGATTGTTTAAAAAAAAAAGACTGTTATCATAAGGCTAATCTGAGGAATGTGTGGAATGTAGTGAAAGAGAAGGTGGAGGAGGGAGTGGAAGAAGAATGGGGCTGTTTCAAGTTGTAAGTTATGAAGTGTGCCGAGGTAGTGTGTGGAAGGAGACTAACTGTTGGAAGTAAAAGGAAAGGTAGTGAATGGTGGAATGAGCAGATCAGTGCAGTTGTGGCTGAAAAGAAGAAGCCATTTGAGGTATGGTTGCAGGTAGGTAATGCAGAGAAATATAAAAGTTGTTTTGCAAGGAGAAGTGAGGAAAGGTGACTTTGGTAGGGAGGAGAGGGTGAAAGGGGCAGATGGGCAATTGCTAGTAGATGAAATAAAAGGTAAGAGATGGGCAGAATATTTCAAGGAACTGCTAAATGAGGAAAGTGATAGAGATGCAGAAGTTGTGGCTGTGGGAAACGAATGGAGATGGCAGAGAGAGCAATGAAAGCAGGTAATTGAATACTTGTCAAAAGGTGGAGAAACATTAGTAGAATGGTTGGTTAGGTTGTTGAATGTATGTTTCAGGAAAGGGAGGGTCCCAGTCGATTGGAGGAGTTCGTTCATGTGTAGTTCCATTTTATAAAGGGAAAGGAGATAAGTATGAGTTTGGTAGTTTTAGAGGAATTAGTTGAGTGTAATTGGTAAGGTATATGGAAGAGTGTTAATTGAGAGAAAAGTTCCAATTAGCTTAGCCCACTCTATCAGCATTTCATTTCCGAAAACATGAAAACGAGAAAGAACCCATATAAGTAATCCAACAATAAATTAATTTTCTCTACAGAGCTATAAGGCTTTGTTGAATGAACTCAAAATACGTCATCACGTACAGTTATTTGCAGAATGTTAATTATTAAGGTATAGTTATATACTCGAAAAGTTAATGGCATTTTTTTTTCAGTCAATTAGGGGTATCTTTATGTAATGTAGAATTAAAAGTTATTACTTTTTACAATCACCTCGGAGACTGTTAATTTTTACAGTATCAGTATGTACACCAAAAGTCAATGACATTATTAAAAAGGTGATAAAGAGATTACTGATTAATATTTAGAATATTTTCATGTCCAATAATATTTATTATTGTTCTTTACAGTCATTTTGAGGATAATTATTTATTAGGATATCGCGATCGCCATGTACTCTAGAAATCAAGGGATTTTCTTTTAACAGGCGATTGATCAATAAAACAATTCCTGTAGTCATTTAGGATATTGTTGAGAACTATCTTTAGTGATATGTAAATGGTATTTAATATGAAACTTCACCATAACGTGAATGCTTAATATGAAAGTGAAATAAAAATTCAAATACTATGTCATGTTTTATATTTGCTGCAAATAGCTATAGCTCTCGTTAAGTTGATCAGTTAACTTTATAAGTTGCACCCTGAGTGCAACT
>JAXCGZ010010088.1:15000-17500 GCA_037179515.1 Halocaridina rubra | reverse complement strand
GATTATTAATTAAGAGTAATATTTGTAGCAATATTTTCAATAGCCCTTGTTAAGTGCTATCATTTGATAAATTTTCAATTTTCCACAGTACTACTGCAGACAATTTGAAGCAGATATAGAATAACAATTTTCAGGTTAGAGTAATAAGTAGGTACATATACATATGCATGGATTAATTAGATGAGCAATAGAAACGCCACTGGGGCTTCATAGTCATAAATATCAAGGGGGGAGAGAGAGAGAGAGAGAGAGAGAGAGAGAGAGAGGAGAGAGAGAGAGAGAGAGAGAGAGAGAGAGAGAGAGAGAGAGAGAGAGAGAGAGAGAGAGAGAGAGAGAGAGAGAGAGAGTTTGTGGTATTCATTTCAGCAAAAGGAGTTATTCGTCCTTTCCACAGAAAAAGATGCATACATGCATACTCATACACATCATTGTCATCTGAGGGTAACACAATAAAGGAAAGTGCATGTAATTAATCGCATATGCGTAAACATATAGACCTAAACATACATGCATACACACATAAACACAGTACCATATAATGGATAATTTTTACCCCGACCGGGACTTGAACCTAGGACATATAATTACTAAGGACTTATAATTACTACACCACAGAAGGTTAAAAGGAAACAGACCTTACAGCTTATATCTGCTATAGTAGGAATAAATGCATTCTATCTGTATGCCACTATGTTCATATTACAGTTTCCGCAACCTCACTCGTGGTTCCGTTTTCGCATTCAATTCAGAGGAGCCAATAACACTATCTGTGTTGTGATACATCGCCATCAGTGCTGTAAGCATCATTCCTCACATCCCAACATCTTCAACATTGCAAACAGCATATGTCGAGGGACTAAATCATATGCCTTGGAGAAATCTACTAAGGCCACAAGGAACTTAATTTTCTGTTGTCGAGCCATATCAGTAATCAACTTCAATATCACTATCTGTTCCATGTATCCACGCTTCTTTTATGTCCTCGCTTGCTCCCTGAATGATCTAAGCCACTGACTCAGTCATTCGCACAATGCCATGTCATATAATTTAGAAATAGAATTTATCACACTAATACCACGATAGTTATGAGGATTCATTTTATCTCCTCGCTTAAATACTACAGATACCTTTGCTCTAATCCAAATATGAGGAAACACTCCATATGTAAAAAGCTTATTGAACATTTCTACTATAGTCACTATGCACTGCAATTGCAACAGTGAGAATACCCCTAGAGGGAGCCCATCTGGCCCACATACATTAGCTAACTTCATCCTCCTTACTTGATTTTGCACGTCTGTGGAGGTAATGAGCTCATCCAGAACGGGGATGATAACATTTGTGCTGAAATCTATCTCGTCATGACCACAGTTGTTCCTGGGGGATTCAATAGCTCCTCAAAATGAATTCTAAATTTCTCGTCACTTGGACAAGCACTATCACTGTGATCCAGTGACCTTAAGTCCCTCTTACAATTTTTGGCTCTCCACGCCCTTGCATCACCCTCATCCTCAAGCAATTTCGTCCATCTCCTAAGTCTACACGATCTTCAAGAACTCTTTGACCATCTGAGCTGACAATGTTCTTTGCAAATGTGGACAGTGCGTTTAGCAGGGATAATGGCGAAACAGTTCATACTATCGTTTCTTAAGCTTGTAGTCTTTGAATCACATTATTGATAAAAAAAATCTTTATTGATATTATGAAGCTTTACAGGCCTCTCTTTTAGACTGTCTCCCTGGAGTTCCAAGCAGGGACTTGTGAACCCCCCCCCCCAGTAACGTTGCCCTAACAAGGATGTTATCCAGATCAATGCCTGTGTTAGTTATCGTAACTGTTATAGGAGCATGGTCGGATGGGAGGTCACTGCATTGTACCATGGTAAAATCGTTAATATAACGCAAAAGTTGAGATTACGCAACACATGTATCCTATGAGATCCAAGCGTCACGCTTCTGGTATGTCTTGTTACCTTGGAAATACCTGCCATAACTTAAAATAATTAAACACTAGTAACTTATCATCAATGCACACACTAGACAAAAATTTAGCATTGTCCTTAACAACTAAACGTCATCATATGTGACTGGATACGAATAAAGACTAAGTTCTGCACTTCCGTTAGTGATAATATTTCTCTCACAGCCTTGTTAATCCTTGCATTCATGTCTCCAATTATCAAATATCCATCACATATGTGTATAGATTTCATCTCTTCCTGGATTGCGGCTAATGAACTGTGAAGATAATACTGAAAATCACTTGGCGGGATATAGCAAAATCCAAACAAAACCTCACATATTATGCCGAAACTGTAACCACACTTGATCCCCGACATTCGTATCTACATCATGTACCATATAAGCAATGGGATTTTTTCTAACACTACCGTCCTTTTTCTATCTGCTGATCCCAGTGGTCTACTTCTATAATCTATATATATCCAGGGAATGACACTGGTAAATCAGTCTTTACCTCATTAATACTAATGGCGTCATAT
>JAXCGZ010010087.1:45000-49434 GCA_037179515.1 Halocaridina rubra | reverse complement strand
ATATATATATATATATATATATATATATATAATATATATATATATATATATATATATATATATATATATATATATATATATATATATATATATATATATATATATATATATATATATATATATATATATATATATATATATATATATATATATATATACATATATATATATATATATATATATATATATATATATATATAATATATATATATATATATATATATATATATATATATATATATATATATATATATATTTATATATATATATATATATTATATATATATATATATATATATATATATATATATATATATATATAAGATTTAGAGGAAAACTATTGTTAAGTTTTGACAACATAACCATAGGAAATGTACCCATGAATCTTCAATTTTAATTTACATAGAGGATGTGTAATCATAAAAATCCTATATATTTGACGGAGAAAAAAAAAGGTGTATATATATATATATATATATATATATATATATATATATATATATATATATATATATATATATATATATATATATATATATATATATATATATATATATATATATATATATATATATGTATATATATATATATATATATATATATATATATATATATATATATATATATATATATATATATATATATATATATATATATATATATATATATATATATATATATATATATATATATATATATATATATATATATATATATATATATATATATATATAAATATATATATATATATATATATATATATCTATAGAGATATAGATATATAGATAGATATAGATATATATATATGTATATATATATAGGAGTTCTCCATCAAGTCGGGTGTAAGACAAGGCGATGTGCTTTCACCACTTCTGTTCATAGTGTTCATGGATAAATGCATAAGAGACATAAAGATCGGCGAGAATGGAGAGGAAACTTTGTTGTATGCAGATGATGTGGTGGTGCTGGCTAGTTCTGCAGCAGATATCCAAGAAGTAGCAACTAAATGGTGGACTGGAATGGAGAGTAACGGAATGAAGATCAATACCCAAAGAGGTAAAACTGAGATAATGGTCATATCAAGAAACAAAGAACGGCTGCTAGATATATATATTGGTCAGGACAAACTTCACCAGGTTGACAACTACACCCATTTGGGGGTAAATGTCGGAAGTAACAACATGCAGGAGGTAGAAATAAATAACAGAATTGCGAAATATAACAGAAATGTTGGGTTGATGTACCCTCTACTCCGAGATGCCAACATACCAATGAAGTGCAAAGTCACAATTTATCAAAGCATCTTAAAGCCGATATTGCTCTACGGGTCAGAGACCTGGTCGCTCACAACGAAGACAAAATCAAAGCTGCAAGCGGCCGAAATGAAAGTACTCAGGCTAATCAAGAATGTTACAAGAAGAGACAAAATTAGAAATGAGTACATTAGGAATGAAGTGAATGTGCTACCCCTGCTGGATGATATAGAAAAGAGCAAGCTGCGGTGGTACGGACATGTAATGAGGATGGAAGAACATAGAAAACCAAAGAAGTACCTTATTTGGAAGCCGCAAGGGAAGAGGCCAGTGGGCCGACCAAGGAAAAGATGGCTGGAAGGTGTGGCGACAGCTTTGGAAAGGAGAGGAACGTCTCTGCGGGAAGTGGAAGAAAATAACTGGTACGAAGAACGAGAAGACTGGAGAGGGTTTCTAAGAGGAGTGCCAGCTGACAGACAGTAGTGTCTACCAGGCATCTTGGTGAAAGGTGAAAGATATATATATATATATATATATATATATATATATATATATATATATATATATATATATATATATATATATATATATATATATATATATATATATATATATATATATATATATATATATATATATATATATATATATATACATATATATATATATATATATATATATATATATATATATATATATATATATATATATATATATATATATATATATATATATATATATATATATATATATATATATATATATATATATATATATATATATATATATATATATATATATATATATATATATATATATATATTCATATCTATATATATATATATATATATATATATATATATATATATATATATATATATATATATATATATATATATATATATATATATATATATATATATATATATATATATATACATAGTGAATGTGTATGTGCATGTGAGAAAGAGTGTGGATGCGCTCGCGCGTTTTGCAGGTTTAAAGGAAGTTAGTGGAATATTTTCAATGGGATCTGCATGTTCGACAAAGATTTTTACAAGAAATTCCCTAAAGGTCAACTATAAAATAAAATCCAACAAACTTCCATAAACCATTTAGAGGAAGTTGCGACGCTGATGAATAATTAAAATAAAATTACATATTTGCAAAGGGAACTTCTTGTGGAAACGGTGCTGAAGATGAGAACAGAATTTAATATAAGAAGAGTCTGTTTCAAGGAAACCCTCAGATGGCACCTGAATGGAAATCAATAGAACGAACACGAGGGATTAAACTCTGTTCACAGTACACTGAATATCATCGAATACTACAATACCTTTTGTGGCCTATAGAAAGTTTTTATTTTGCACTATTTTAAGTAGAGGTTTCTCTTGTTTAACTTTAAATGAAGAATGCTTTTTGCAGCGATAATTTGTGTTGAGTTCCTTTTATGACGAGAGCTATTTCGCAAATGAAACTTGTCCATTGTTTTGAGCTGCTTCTGGTATATTTAGCGTTGTCGTGATGTCTATCAGACTGCATTCAGAAGGACGAATATGTGCTATACCTCTCGAAACGGCGGTAAGTTTCCAAATGAACGAGAGCAGAGTACTTTTAAACCCTGATTTCAAAGCGTTTCACGAAGCCCTTAAAAATTCCTCTTGAGAGCTATTTTTAGCTTGTCCCCAATCAATAGATACTTGTGAAATGAAGCACATCACCTTTTAGATTTCGTGAAAAAACAATCTCCTTTCTTTAATTACATGTCTTTTGATCGTCAGGCGACGTCACTGGAGTTTTAAACGTTATAATCAATGACGTCAGTAAAATAACTAATGAGGGTTGATGAAAAAAATAATGTATGGGACACTTGCAAAGGAGATATTGCAATAAAACTTATATAAAGAAAATATACATAATTATTAACGTTATCAAAGATAACATCCTTCGGCTTGAAAGATAAGATGGGCTAAAAGAGAATGAAAAATAATTAAATACTGATGAGAGGCAAAATGGAATATTTTTCTATCGGAATCAATCTCCACCCCCTTCAAAGGTAAAAATGTGGATTTTAGTGAATATATGTGATCGCATACGCTTGTGATATGTGAGCTTTAAAATAGTAGCTTAGAATATAACACTCGAAACAAAAAATCTTATTTTAGAGAGACATCCAGTATACCGAGTCAACATATAAAAGGACACCAAAAGACAATGATAATCATTTAGAAAGAACTTGTATGAGGGCAACATGAACTTATAGATTAGAGACGTGTTTGCTTTTTCTTCAGTTTCAATTTCTCTTGAGGTTTCTTTGTTTCTAGAGAAGGACAATTGAAACATTTACTAATTGTATGAATTCTGTTTTGATCTAACTGTGCACAGTCTCACAGCTACAACAAAATCACCATGATCTCATTAAAAGCATGGGAATTTCATTATCGTTCCGTCTTTTCCTTATTCTGACAGTTGTGATGGCGATTGGTGTGTCTAGAGAGAGAGAGAGAGAGAGATTTATTTTTTATTTTATTTTATTAATTTATTGCGCCAAGGCGTCAGACATTACATGAGTTCATACAAATAATGCTTCAAATGGATACAAAACAAAGAGTTGAACATGGTTTACAGGGAGGTGTACATATTGATAAAACATTGCTGCATACTAACACACAACTCACAGTATGGCAGCACAGAGCAGAGAGAGAGAGAGAGAGAGAGAGAGAGAGAGAGAGAGAGAGAGAGAGAGAGAGAGAGAGAGAGAGAGAGAGAGAGAGAGAGAGAGAGAGAGAGAGAGAGAGAGAGAGAATGTTGTTGTTGTTTGAGGTTAAATCCAACCTTGTGTTGGCACGGGCCCTTGTCCAAAGAACGGCCCGTAGGATATGGAGAGAGAGAGAGAGAGAGAGAGAGAGAGAGAGAGAGAGAGAGAGAGAGAGAGAGAGAGAGAGAGAGAGAGAGAGAGAGAGAGAGTACCCTAGTTTTTCTACAGGAAATGCATTTGAAATAAAATGAAAAATATAAAATCTTATAATCTGCACCTCAGTTGCAGCCAAAGTTTAATTTAAATACCTAGAACAATTTGCTGTAGCCGGAGGGAAGATCCTGATCATAATAATGCAGTGTTATCTGACAGCACATCATTCCATTATATAATGGGAGATATTTTGAAAAACCTTGCATAGTA
>JAXCGZ010010087.1:0-40000 GCA_037179515.1 Halocaridina rubra | reverse complement strand
TAAAAAATAGGTCAAGAGTGCTTGCTGCATGTTCGTAGTGATTAGGAACACGAGTAGGATGTTTGATAATTTGCTCCAGATCATGAGTAATAGAGAAAGCAGGGGCCTCACTTCCTCCCACATTAGTGTGAGAAGAATGAAGCCACTCACTGTGGTGTACATTGAAGTCTCCAATGTAGAGAACTTTGGCATGTGGGTGAGAAGATAACAAGGACTCATGGCACGAGGACAGATATTCAAAGAAATACACAAACTCGATGGAGTTTGGTGAACAGAAGAAGAAGCAAAGGAAGATAGTGGTAGTGGAGAGATAGACTTTTAGCCAGAGAACATCAAAGTCGGGAGATTCAAGGTCCATGAGCCTCGCAGTAGGAGTGTTAATATTGCAGTAGGCACAGACCCCACCATTAGAACGTAAACGCATATACAGATTATAGTGAGAGATTTGAAATGGGTCAGTGGAAGCACGTATAGACAACAGGGTTTCAGATAAGAGGAAGAGATTAGGGAGGAAAGTACCCAAGTGCTGATCCACAGACGAAAGATTAGAGTTCAGCCCACGGATGTTAGAATAGTGATGAGTGAAAGAAGTAGATCTATTGGGAGGTGCAAGGTTAAGGGCAGAACCATTTTTACTACCACCAGGCGTGTCTGCCCTCAAGCCAATAGTGGAGTCAACCCGATCCCCAGATTCTTTGCACCCCTCTATGCCAGGTACTGGGGGCCATTATCTGTGGACCTTCCATAAATACTAACAAATGTGAGGAAAAAAAGAGAGAAAAAGAGACAGATGTAGGAATGTTGTGACTTGTCAAATGTAATGGAATAGCAAAAGATGTGTAATGAATACACCAGAATATTCAGTGTAGATGTAGGCATAAGGAAAGAACCGTCCTGAAGGAAGACTCAACCCGGAACTGTCTGGACCAGTCCTAGTTGCATCCTAATACCTTCAGTCGTAGTCTTTCAAAGGGCAGCTGGTACCATGGCCAACCTACTAGAGACATCTTGGAAGCATGCTATAGTTCAGCCTGTTCCTAAGCAGGGTGACTGCTCTATTCCTTTAAACTACCGACCTATTGCCCTAACCTCCTCTATTACTAAAGTTTTCGAAACTTTCCTCAATACTCACTTCTTGAAATGGCTTTGATTCTAACACACTTATCTCCGATCACCAGTACGGCTTCCGAAAGGCAAGATCCTGGTGATCTCTTGTCCAATCTTACTCCTGTATGGTCATCTTCTCTGAGGAACTATAGGGAATCCTTTGTCGTCGCCCTTGATATCTCTAAGGCTTTTCACAGAGTTTGGCACAAGGCTCTGTTGGCTAAACTCCTTGCCTATGGCTTTACCCCTTCTTTCTGTTCTCTGATTTCCAGTTTTCTTACTGACCGTTTTATATCTGTAGTTCTTCGTGGCGCGACATCTAGCCCTTTTTCTGCTACCAGTGGTGTTACACAGGGCTCTGTTCTTTTACCTACTCTCTTCCTTCTCTTCATCAATGATCATCTAAAAACCCCATCTTCCTCTCTTCTTCATGCCTTTGCTGATAATTCTACCCTTCACTTTTCCTCTTCCTTTTCTTCACAGCCTTCATCTGCTACTCATAATCAGACTCATTTCACTCTTTCTTCTACTCTTAACTTCGATTTGCAGAGAGTTTCTGAGTGGGGCACTCAAAATATAGCTAAATTCAGTGCCTCCAAGACACAACTTCTGGCTATCTCTTTATCTTCTTCTCCTCTTGATTACCCTATTGTCTCCGAAGCCAACGAAATTTACCATCTTAATTCCATCAACATATTAGGAATCCATATAGCCTCTAACTTGTCTTGGAGGAATCACATAATCCAAATTTCTAAATCTTACTTAAAATTTATAAAGGCCTTATCTGTCCCTGCTTAGAATACTGCTCACACCTCTGGGGTGCTTCTTCTTATACTTACCTTCTTGCTAAGGTTAAATCTAAGGCAGTCACACTCATTAATGATCCTTTTCTTACTTCTAATCTGGATTCTCTCTCTCTTCACAGTAAGGTATGTTTCCTTTCTCCTTTCTATCGCTACTACTGTTATGTATTTAAGCAGTTATGTATTTTGTCAAAGATATTCTCCATTTAAAATTACCACATTCTATAAGCAAATAAATAATATTCTTACGTACAAAGAGTATGACTTGGAAGAAACCTATATAGGATGTAATTCATTTATATTTGATTCTATGTAAAGTACTTATGGTTTTGATCCCTCTAAGTAGATTGTCATTTGTTCTTGTAATTTGATTAGTCGTAAATTTATGTAACATATTATTAACTTCTGCTACATAATAAACCCTGTTGAGGAAGGAGTGTTTTATATACCTCTTATTAATCCTAAGTCATCTGTGACGAAAATGGGATATGTGATATATTAACACATTCATATAATAAAGAGGCCTACACTCGGCAACATAAAATATATCTACAAGATTATTATCATTCTTGCAGGTAAGAAACACATTATTGGCGACGAAAATGGGATATGTGATAAATTAACACATTCATATAATAAAGAGGCCTACACTCGGCAACATAAAAGATATCTACAAGATTATTATCATTCTTGCAGGTAAGAAACACATTATTGGACGACGAGATGAACGAACTCAGAAGAAAGAGTTGTGAGGGGAACGATAATAATAACCGATAACCAGTTCCTGCAAGATATCTTCCACTCAAGAGGACATCGTTCCTCAGGCAACCAGGAAGATTCTTACGTCAGCCAGCAACAAACCCTTAGTAGCAGACGGAAAGAAAACATTCGTCAATATAATTTTATGAATGTGTATAAGCTACGTAATTTTTAGATGCATACATGTATATTATGTAGTAAAGGTTATACAGTACCTGGATTAAGATAAAGATAATTATATAACAAGATAAAGATAGTTAAAGGAAAGTAATTAGGCTAAGCCTATAATAAATAAAGGCACAAGAATGACTTCTCAAATACCAGTGTAGTGGCATAGTGTATTTTCTTTCTTTATTTGGAGTGTTGTAGTGGTATGATATATGTCTTCTTTATTTATATATTAATGTATTTATTAATTGATATATATATATTTTCACTTTATTTATTAATAATTTTGTTGTTGTTGTAAAGTGATCCCTTAATTTTGCTTCTTTTTGTCATAACGAACTGTACATTGTTTTGGTTTTCTGATTTTATGGCAACACTGACTCTGTATTGCCGCCTTTTTCGTCTAGTGTGTGATACTTTTGGTCTGTTTATTTTCGATACATAAAGTTGCTTGAAAAGTGATCACTTGTGCCTAATTCAATACCTTAAATGATATTGTGGTAATCTTGATATCTTGTCAGACAGAACTATAAAGTGGTAACCACCGTAGTGACAAGATATAGGAGTGACAAGATATAGGAGTGACAAGATATTTGTGATTGACAAGATAGGCCTAAGTGACAAAATTTCTTCAGCATCATACCGGTAGGCAAGGCCTAGGTTTCTTTCAGTATTTGTACTCTAAGATAAGCTGTCATAAACAATGCCCGATTCTGATGATGAAAAGTCTAGTGCTGTCAGGCACATGGCAGTGAAAGCCCCTGCATTCATGGACACCTGCGTTTCAGGGTGGTTTTCTATTCTTGAAGCTCAATTTGGCTTAGCTAATGTGGAATCCAGTGAAACAAAATTTTTCCATGTGTTATCTGCCTTGCCCCCTACTGTTTTAGAACGTGTTCCCCAAGACACTTTAAATAGGAGAGACTATGATATAATTAAAGCATACCTCACAAATCTTTTTGAACAGACCAAGCCTGAACTTTTCAATGATTTGATAAGTAGTACAGTAATGCTTGGCAAGCCTTCAGTTTATTTAGAAGAAATTCGCAGAACTGCTTCTAAATTAGGAGTAACAGATGACCTAGTGAAACATAAATTCTTGCAAGCAGTTACCAGTAGTATTTCGGCAGTTTTAGCCTCTCAGCAAAATATGGATTTACCTGCTTTAGGCAAGCTTGCAGATGAACTAGTTGTATTTTCTCTAAATAATAATAGTGCTAAACCCATCAATGTTGTTGATCAGTCGTCAGTTTCTCGTCAAGCTAGTACATCCCAGTATGTATCAATTTCCAAGAATCCACCTGTAGGCCTAGGAGTGCAACCTTTCCATCAAAATCAACGTCCAAAAGTTTGTCGTGCCCATTTATATTATGGAACTCGGGCTAGATGGTGCAAGCCGTGGTGCCAGTGGCCGAATAAATCTCAAAATATCCAGATGAAGGATTCTTCTAGAGCTCCGTCCCCAGCATCAATGTCTAGGTCCTCGTCGCCCGCACGGAATTTTCCTAGTTCGGAAAACTAATAAAGCAGACAGAAGAGAAAATTGTAGCTACGGCCACTTCTGTTCTGCCACTTCTACAGGTTGTAGCCAAAATTGGTTGTAGTGACATGGTCTTCACTGTGGATACAGGAGCTGCAGTCTCCATTATTCCATATAAGTATGTTTCAGAAATTTTATTAAGCAGTTAATATTTCTACGGCCACTGGTGAGTCAATAAAAGTTTATGGTGAAATTATTCTTGACCTTGATATTCGGCAGTTGCGCCGTCGATTTAAGTGGACATTTGTTGTTGCAGATGTATGTACACCTTTATTAGGTAATGATTTTCTTTGCAATTTTGGATTGTTTATTGATTGTAAGAATAAAACTTTACATGACAATATAACACAATGTTCTGTAAAAGGTGATATTGCAAATCATAATGTTTCTTATGTGATTAATAATTTGAACTATTTACCTGATTCTGTACAACAGTTGTTCCAAGATTTTCCCTCACTCTTGTCCTGCCACTTTTCAGCGTTTGATGGACAATTTATTTAGAAACCTTGATTTTGTATTTATTTACCTGGATGATATTCTGATATTTTCAGAGAATACAGAAGAGCACAGGAAACATTTGTCTATAGTATTTGAAATCCTAAGCTCTAATAATCTTAAATTCTCTATTGATAAATGTGAATTCTTTAAAAATGAAATAGAATATTTAGGATATTTGATCACTGCTAATGGTTTAAAACCTGGTTCTCATAAACAGACAGATATTGTTGATTTTCCTAAGCCAGCAGATTCTGCTGCCTTACGTAGGTTTATAGGAATGCTCAATTACTATAGACAAATGGTACCGCATTTTGCTGATGTTGTATATCCTTTGACCGAATTAATAAGATTACAACCTAAATCTAAAGAACTAGTATGGAATTCGGAAGCAGAATCTGCCTTTGTAGGTGCTAAAGAGTCACTTAACAATGCTTGTACCATTGCATATTTCACTAGTAAGTGTAATTCTCCACTGCATCTGGTGACTGATTGTTCCCAAGTGGCAGCTGGAGCTGCATTACACCAAATTCAGGATGGTAAATTTGTCCCTATTGAATTCTTTTCAAAGAAATTATCAAAAACTCAGAGGTGTTATTCTACTTTTGACCGAGAACTGCTTGCTGCGTATCTGGCTGTACTAAAATTTAAACATGTAATTGAAGGACGTGAAACCGTTTTATTTACTGATCATAAACCCCTTGTTTTTGCATTTAAGAATCCTCATACAGCCAAGTCAGATAGACAGCAACGATATTGGTCTTTAATTAGCGAGTATATATCAGATGTTGTACATATCAAGGGTGCAGACAATATTGTAGCAGATTGTCTTTCCAGACCATTACCTGTATCTTCTGTCTCAGTGGACTTACATGATTTAACCAGTATAGCTGAGAGCCAATCCACTGTCACAGAAATTCTTAATTACAAAGAGAGATTGATAATTTTCAAAATTCAGAATCATGGTTTATATTGTGACGTGTCAACACTCCATCCAAGACCATTTCTTCCCTTAGCTTGTCGTAAATCAGTATTTCAACTTATGCATAACATTTCACATCCAGGAGTCAAAGGTACGTTGCGCCTTATCAAAGCTAGGTACTTTTGGCCTAATATGGATCGAGATATTCGAAGTTGGACTAAAGAGTGTACTTCTTGTCAGCAAGTTAAAGTGCACCGCCATACCCGTGCTCCTATTACAACTTTTACAGCACCTTTTGGGAGATTTGAATTTGTACATTTAGATATTGTTGGTCCTCTCCCTCCTAGTAAAGTCCCTGGCCAGTCTTTTACAGCACCAGAACACTACGTTCTTACCTGTATTGACAGATCTACTAGATGGTTGGAAGCCATCCCCATCACAGATATTTCTGCTACCACTGTTGCCTTTGCTTTTATTAAAGGTTGCGTATCTCGTTTTGGAGTGCCATTATATGTTTTTACTGATAGAGGTGCTCAGTTTTAATCTGCATTATTTCAGCAACTTTCCTCTATAATTGGATTTCATAGACTGCGTACCACTTCATATCACCCTCAATCCAATGGCATGGTTGAAAGATCACATAGAGTATTGAAAGTATCCCTGATGGCACGTAAAGATGATTGGCTTGCTTCTTTACCAATAGTACTTTTAGGTTTAAGATGTGTCCCCACAGAGTCTGGAGTTTCTCCATTTACTTTGGTAACAGGAAGTATGCTACTTAGTCCTAAAATCATGAAAACAACTGAAATTTCTTCTTTTGCACAACAAAAAGAAATTGTAACTGAATTTGTATCTCGAATGCGTGAATTAGATTTTTCTGAATCCTCTTATGGATACCTTCATTCATCCTCTGTTAAACCTTAGGTTCCAAAAGATCTTGAATCATGTACACATGTTTGGGTTAGAGTGGATCGTGTACGTCGCCCTTTAGAGGCTCCCTACTTTGGTCCACTTGAAGTTGTGGAACGTGGTGATAAATATTTTATTCTACGTCAGCTTTCTGGAAATTTAACTACTGTATCTGTAGATAGATTGAAACCTGCCTCAATACCAAAAACTATCAGTTCTAATGAGACAGAACCTACTGTAAATAATGATTCTGTGCCAGAAGCTGTCAATTCTGATGTGATTGAACCAAGTGTAAATAATTATTTTTCTGATTCTAATTCCACAAATGACAGATTCTGATACATTAATTCCCAGTAGTGCATCTGTTCCTGAAAATATTGATAATGAAGATGTTATTGAAGAGAAAATACCTCACTCTGTTGTAACGAAATCTCGTCGAGTTAGATTTAATCGCAACCCTGATTATGTATATTATTAATTTGTATTTTTGTATCTATGTCTCCACATATATATTATATATCTATATTTTCTATTATCAGTATTAAACACTAATGTACTCCTGTACTGGCAGGGGAGTGTTGTAGTGGCATAGTGTATTTTCTTTCTTTATTTGGAGTGCTGTAGTGGTATGATATATGTCTTCTTTATTTATATATTAATGTATTTATTAATTGATATATATATATATATATATTTTCACTTTATTTATTAATAATTTTGTTGTTGTTGTAAAGTGATCCCTTAATTTTGCTTCTTTTTGTCATAACGAACTGCACATTGTTTTGGTTTTCTGTTTTTATGGCAACACTGACTCTGTATTGCCGCCTTTTTCGTCTAGTATGTGATACTTTTGGTCTGTTTATTTTCGATACATAAAGTTGCTTGAAAAGTGATCACTTGTGCCTAATTCAATACCTTAAATGATATTGTGGTAATCTTGATATCTTGTCAGACAGAACTATACCAGCACCACCTCATTTTTCTATTGAGTGTGAGCTTAGAACAGTGGCACATAGGTGGAGGAAATATATTGATTCATTTGAAATCTATTTGGATTGCTTGGCCACGAAAACCGACAAGCAGGGGGTCAGCATCCTACTGCACATAGCAGGCCCAGAAGTTCAGGATATATTTAAAACATTAACCCCTGAGGATAATACACATAATAAAGCCGTAGAAGCATTAGGGAACTATTTTAACCCCAGTGACAATATCAGGTACGAACGTAGCGTATCCATGGCACTTGAACCTCGAGAAAATGAGAGTATAGATATGTTTGTCACAAGATTAAAGCAGCAATGTCAATTTTGCAAATATGATATCCATAAATCTGAGGAAGACTTAATAGTCGATTTAGTCATTTGTAAATGCAAATCCAGTGAGCTTAGAGAAAAGCTATTACAAGCTAAAGACTTGAATCTCCAAAAGTTGTTGGAAATTGCAAGAGCTTATGAACAGTCTCGAGTTCAAAATAAAAGGATTGAGGAAAATTATCAAAAACCTCCGTCTGGAAGTGTAAATAAAGTAATGCAGTACAAACAACCAAATAAATCAGGTTCAAGTAACCATAAATCACAAATAACAGGAAACTTTGAAAAAAGGTATAAGAACAATACTTCCAATTACTGGCAAGGGAATAAAGCACAGACACCTAATAGTAACAAATATAAAGAATGTTACAGGTGTAGTTATAATAATCATTATCCGAATGATAGATATAAGTGTCTTGGTTATAACAATGTGTGCCAGTTTTATGAATATTATGGACATTTTTCCAGGAAATGTCTTAACAAACAAACAAAACAAGCTGAAAAGAAAAACATACATTGTACAAAGGAAAGAGAACAAGAAAACTTAGAACAAGGAAATTTTGCTTTCCAACTAAATTCTACTCACACAAATAAGAGAATAATGTGTGAAGTACAAGTAAATAGAAAAAAATATAGAAATACAGTTAGATACAGCTGCAGATATAACTGTGATTTCAGAAGAAGTAGCCAAGAGTATACCTTATCTGAAAATAGAGGAGGACACAAGTTCCTTAATTACAGATTACAATAATCGAAAGATTGAAACAATGGGAAAAGCTGATGTTATGGTAAAATATGAGAAACAAACTGTGGAATTACCAGTTGTAATAGTAACAGGAAATAGAACGGGATTGCTAGGTTTAAGCTGGATTAAAGGCCTAAAGCTAAACTTTCCAGAATTGATAAAGAAAGCAAATTTAAAAATAAATAGTATAAGTACACAAGATCTGATTGAAGAGTATGAAGCAATTTTTAAGCCAGGTTTGGGTACTATAAACAATGTGACTGCAAACTTAAAATTAAAGAAAGATGAAATGCCAAAATTTTTGCCACCCAGACAAATACCTTTCGCACTGAAAACTCAAATCGAAAAAGAAATATTGAGACTAGAGGAAGAAGGAAATTGGCAAAAGGTAAAATATAATCAGTGGGCTACACCTTTAGTACCCGTAGCAAAGCCTGATGGAGGAGTAAGACTATGTGGTGATTATAAAGTCACAGTGAACCCACAATTAAAAGTTGTTCAATATCCTTTACCTAACCTTAGTATTATGTTTGCTACTATGGGAGGTTGTAAGATATTCTCGAAAATAGACTGGAAAAATGCTTTTCAGCAGTTAACAATGGACGCAAAGTCACAAGAAATATGTATACTAAATACTCATTTAGGGTTATATCAACCGAAAAGACTACCCTATGGAGTAGCAAGCAGTCCAGCATTATGGCAAGAGACTATGGACAAGCTATTCACAGGATTAGATGGTGTTTTCTGCTTTGTAGATAACATAGTTGTTGGGGGAGAAGATGACCAACAGCATAATCAGAGATTAAAGAAAGTACTAGATAAAATGAAGGAAAACTATATGAAAATAAACAAGAATAAATGTCTATTCAATGTATCATCAGTAAATTACTTAGGATTTGTGATAGATGAAAATGGCATTCACAAAACAAAAGATAAGATAAAAGCAGAATGGGAAGCTAAAGTAGCAGCAAATGTTAAAGAGTTGCAATCATTTCTTGGATTAGTGACATTCTATGCTAAATTTATTAAAGATTTAGCAACAATAGCTCATCCCTTATACCAGCTTTTAAAGAATGAGGTAAAGTGGAAATGGTCCCAAGAGTGTCAGAATGCTTTTGAAAAAATTAAAAAGGAGATTTGTTCTGATAAGTTTTTAGTACACGTTAAAGAAAATCTTCCTTTAAAATTAGTATGTGACGCCTCACAAGTTGGAATAGGTTGTGTCTTAGCACATGAAATGCCAAATGGCACAGAAATACCTATTGCATTTGCTTCAAATTTGTTGAATAAAGCTGAGAAAAATTATTCTCAAATAGAGAAGGAAGGCTTATCGTTGATCTATGGAGTTAAGAAATTTCATATGTATTTATTTGGGAAGAAAATGTTTGCTTTTGTCACTGGCCATAAGCCACTATTAGCTATCTTAGGTCCAAAAGCAGGACTACCGACGCTAGTTGCAGCTTGACTCCAGAGATGGGCAATAATATTAGCTGCTTATAATTACTCATTAGAGTATAGACCCACTAGTAAAATGGGAAATGCAGATGCACTGTCACGATTACCAGTAGAAAAAGCACCAGAAGGGCATGAAAAGTCCATACTATTGATTGCAACTCAGAACTTACCCTTGAGAGCAAAGAACATTGGACAAAGCACAACAAAAGATAAGGTCCTATGTAAATTGAAGGAATATTTGATGACAGGAAATGATAAGTTCTTAGAAGGAGAAGAGTGTCAAGCTTATAAAGCAGTTAAGGAAGAATTAAGTATAGAACAAGACTGTATCTTGAGAGGAGCTAGAGTAGTAATTCCTATGCCACTCAGAAAAAAGGTTTTGGAAGAAATACATGAAGATCATCAAGGAATTGTAAAGTCAAAAGCTATAGCCAGAAGTTTCATATGGTGGCCAAATGTAGATAAAGATATAGAGGATTATATAGAGGATTGTCAGGATTGTGCATTACAGCAAAACAACCCTAAGTCAATAAGTTTACAAACATGGGAATGTGCAAGATAACCATAACAGAGACTGCATGTTGATTATGCAGGACCCTTTCTGGGAAATTCTTATTTAGTTGTAGTTGATGCTTATAGCAAATGACCTGACATCATTCCAATGCAAACAACAACTTCTCTAAATACCATTAAAGTCCTCATGACATTATTTTCTACTCATGGTATTCCAGAGAGAGTAATTACAGATAATGGTCCTCAGTTCTGTTCAGAAGAGTTTGAGAATCTCTTAAAGGTAAATGGCATTAGATATACACTATCTGCACCCAATCACCCAACAACAAACGGTGAAGCAGAAACTATGGTACAAACCTTTAAAAATGCAATGAAAACGTGTAATGCTAACGCCATGAACATTCATAATTCTCTTAATAAGTTTTTACTCACATATAGGACAACACCTCATACAGCAACAGGTGCTTGCCCTTCATTTTTATTGATGTAAGTTAGATCTACTTCTATCTGACTCAAAAGGAAAAAAAGAAAATTGAAATATATGAAAGGTTGAAAGGAATTGGAAAGATTAGACAATTCAGTGAAAATGATAGTGTAGTTGTCAGAATGTATAACAATAAGGAAAAATGGTCTAAAGGAAAAGTTAAAAAGAAGTTAGGAAATCTGAACTACGAAGTAGAATTAGATGATGGCAAGGTAGTCAGACGACACATTGACCAGCTACAACCCAGTGGTAAAGATCCATGGAGATCAGAAAGAGTTGAGTCTGTATTACCTGATCAGAGGAACAGAGGAAACCTCCAGAAATATTAGACTTATAAGGAAATATGTAATAATATAGTTACCTTACTTTAATATGCATCCTATGTGTAATTTTGTATCTCTTGTAAGTTTTTGTTTAAATAAAAGGGGCCAATTCATTTTAAAGAAAAGGAGACTGTTATGTATTTAAGCAGTTATGTATTTTGTCAAAGATGTTCTCCATTTAAAATTACCGCTTTCTATAAGCAAATAAATAATATTCTTAAGTACAAAGAGTATGACTTGAAAGAAACCTATATAGGATGTAATTCTTTTATATTTGATTCTATGTAAAGTACTTATGGTTTTGATCCCTCTAAGTAGATTGTCATTTGTTCTTGTAATTTGATTAGTCGTAAATTTATGTAACATATTATTAACTTCTTCTACATAATAAACCCTGTTGAGGAAGGAGTGTTTTATATACCTCCTATTAATCCTGAGTCATCTGTGACGAAAATGGGAAATGTGATATATTAACACATTCATATAATAAAGAGGCCTACACTCGGCAACATAAAAGATATCTACAAGATTATTATCATTCTTGCAGGTAAGAAACACATTAACACTTCCATCGCTGCTCTGATGAGTTGGCGAATTGCATCCCTCCCCCACTGCTGAGGCCGCGTAACACTCGCCAAGCTGCCTCATCTCACGGGTACTGTGTGGAGATTTGTAGCTTGCAGATTGGTCGGTGCAGCAACAGCTTCTTCCCATCTACCTCCAGACTCTGGAATTCTCCTCTTCCTTCTGCCTTTCCTAATTCTTATGACCTTTCATCCTTCAAAAAGCATATCTATTGTCATCTCATGGCCTAGTCCTCCATGCCTCTGGGTCCTCTGTACTTTGACTGTTTTTTTTCTGTTTGTCGTTTTCCTTTGTGTGACATTACCTCATCTCTGCCTTGTCCTAAACCTTTTCCTTTTCTTTTATCTCGATATTTTCTCGTGCCCGGGCCTTTATTGATGGGGGCAGTTTTTGCCTGTCCCGGTGTCACACTCATAAGAAAAAAAATTGCACTTCAATTAGAATACTATCAACCAGGGATATAATTCCTCTAGTCAGTGCAATGCTACACTGGAACTTAGCTGTTCGTCAGTACTTGACTCCAGTCTTTCCAAATAATGTTAGAAATGGTCTAACATAAAAGATACTACGCTTACAAATGTATACCCATCTTGATTACCCTGTATGTGGTAAGCAAAGGGTAATGTCACCATTTTCTGATGATGAAACTGTAAAGACAATAATAACATTTTTCTTTCTTTCAAACTACCGTAACCGATGGTAGTTTGAAGATCAAAGGGATTCAAATTGAGAGTCGTCTAAAACTTCTCTGGGTAACAGGAGAAGTTGTTACTATCTTACGAATAGCAGAAAAATCTTTGTCATATAGGTCCAATTTATTCTCTCTCTCTCTCTTTCTTTCTCTCTCTCTTTCATTCTATCTATCTATCTATCTATCTATCTATCAATCAATCTATCTATCTATCTGTCTATCTATCTATCTATCTATTTATCTATTTATATATATATATATATATATATATATATATATATATATATATATATATATATATATATATATATATATATATATACCTCACTCTCTATTTCTCCGCATATGCATCACCTCCTCCTCTTTCACCTTTTCCACCTTAAGAAATGTAAGTTCAGTTTCCTAGATATGTTATAATACGTCACCAGCCAATTAAATATATTCCGTTTGTGTCTTTCTTGTGAAGACACACACTCCTTGTTTCAAGCCATGGATGGATCTAATATAACAATCGATACATAGAGTAATAGCGTGATTATCCATTGAAGTTGGCTGTTCCTGGAAAAGAACATTACTTGTTTAGCTGTACATGTGAAATTATGTTACTGAAACTGACCCACTGCCCATTGGAAATTAATTACCTCTAAATGGAGAGTGAACAGTGGGATTTTTACTTATACAGTCTGAAAAATTATCAATATGTCAAGATGGATGAGCTTACACTGAGCGACAAGAAGTTGAAAGGCCAATGGTGAGATGACGTTTGGGAGTTTGGTAGATAAGGTGTCTGGAGTTAAGAGAGGTACAGTAAGAGAGGAAGTGGTTCTCTTGGTTAGTGAGGAGATAAGTAAGTGTATGGTGGAATGGAAGGAAGATTCATCTTGAATAATTGTGACTAATAAGAGACTGGAAAGCGAAGCTTGAGCGCATATGGCGCTGGTAGTGAAAAAAGTGAGAAAGGAAGAAAAGAAATTTGGATGAAATTGAGCGAGTGTATGGAAGGAAGACTTTGGAATGAATGTGACTATGGGATTGACGGGGGATGTGAATGCTAGAGTAGAGAATGAGCCAGTGGATTGTGTAATTGGGAAGATGGAGTACCTAGTAGGAATGAGAGTGGAGAGAAAACGATAGAAATATGCATTGAAAGAGAGATGTTGATTGCCAATAATGTATTTATAAAGAAGGATGTGCATAAGTATATGTGGGTCAGAGTAGATAATGGAAGAATTGTTTACAGAGCATTAATGGATTATGTTGTGATGGACAGGAGGATGATTAGAAGAGTATTGGATGTGAGTGTACTGAGTGGAGCGAGTGGTGGAATATCTGAGCATTATTTAGTGAAAAGTAGAGTGAAAGTGGGAGATCAGTTGAGAAAGAGGAAAAGAGAGATGGAGAGAGGTGCTAAAAGTGAGTGAACTGTATAAGAATGAGATATATTGTGAGTATAAGGGTAGTCTGAAGAATATTTGGAATGTCGTGAAAGAGGAAGTGGAAAAGGGAACGGAAAAAGAATGGAGTTGCTTCAAAGAGGAAGTTCTGAAGTGTGCAGCAGTAGTGTGTGGGTGTAGACTAACATGTGGAGGTAAAAGGAAGAATAGTGAATGGTGGAAGTATGATGTGAGTGCAGTAGTGGCCTAATAGAAGCAGGCTTTTGAGGTATGGTTGGAGATAGTGTAACAACTATAGCTACTTAACTTCAAACGGAAAGCAAGAGTTATTTTACTTAATATATAAAGGAGGATGTTCAACAATACAAGCGGAATATTGAACTGATTTAATGATCAAATTCAGAGTTATTTATATGTACAGCTATTTCAGTGGGAGGAGTTACAAACAACCCAAGAGTATTTATTGTCCCATTAAATACAACTTTAAAATAACTTAATAATTACTAAATGATTACCTATTTACTATAATTACATATGTTGATAAAAAATATTATTTACAATTTGTATGTTTGTACAATGCTCCCCCCTTGAAAGAGACTAAAGGGCGTCCTGCCCTAGAGAAACGAATAGGAGGAGGATCATCTTCTCGAAGTAGGCAACTTTCAAGCGGTCAATGGATATCCACTCCTCAGTGCCACGGATGTTGAGGAGGAATGCCTTTGAACGTCGTCGTATGACTCTATATGGTCCAGTATAAGGAGGTGTTAGAGGCGTCCAATGACTATCCGTTCTGGTGAAGATGTGGGTGGCTGTGTTGAGGTCTCGTGGAATGAAAGTTTTTCTGTTATTCTGGTATGTTTGTTTTACAGGTGTGTATTTTCCAACTATCAGGCGGAGACGATTGAGATCTTCATGGTGACTGTTGTTTGGAAAAAACTCCGCAGGTACCACCAAGGGGTCGACATATACCATCTCGTCTGAGGATATGTTAAGACCTTCTTTGGGAGTAGTTCGGAGTCAAAGGAGTACCCAAGGAGGTTGATGTGTCCAAAAATTGCTTGTGCAGCGGGAGATGAGGGCTGCCTTTAGTGTTCTGTGCATGCGTTCAACCATGCCATTGGCTTCTGGATTGTAGGATGTTGTGTGATGGTTTGTGGAGCCAAGGAGCTTACTGAGAGAGTTCCAAAGTTGGGATGTAAATGTGGAACCCCTATCTGATGTAATATGTTCGGGGATGCCAAATCTTGAGATCTAGGCAAATAGGAAGGCAGAAGCACAGGAGGAGGCAGTGGCTTCTTTCATGGGCACTGCCTCGGGCCATCGGGTTGAGCGGTCCACTATTGTGAATATGTATTTGTTGTTTTTTGATGGAGGAAGAGGTCCCACAATGTCAACATGGACATGGGAAAAACGTCTTTGTGGCTGAGAAAAAGAACCAATTCCAGATTCAATAAGTTGGTGGATTTTAAAAGTTTGACATGACAAGCAGGAGCGGGACCAAGATTTAGCGTCTTTTGTTATGTCGTGCCATATGAATTTTTTCTTGAGGAGCATAGCAGTTGATCGGCCAGAAGGATGAGATTGTCCATGAATAAGTTGGAATACGTGTCGTCGAAGAGGCTGAAGAATCCAGGGGCGAGGTCGTCCTGAACTCACGTCACACAAGATGGTGGTCCCTTGTTCGTCTATTGGTAAATCTTTCCATTGAAGAGATGTGAGTGATGTACGACAAGATTGCGTTTCAGGATCTTGTATCTGTAGTTCTGCGAAGTGTCTGTAGTTGAGTCCAAGGCATATGGACGAAATAGTGTTTCTTGAAAGTGCATCAGCGACAGGATTCTTTTTTCCCGAGACATGTTGCAAAGTACAGTTAAACTAAGATGTAGTAGAGGTGTCTTTGTTGTCTTGCGGAACATGGATCTGTTCACTTGGTAAAAGCATGGACAAGTGGAAGGTGGTCCATTTGGATGGTAAATGAGACACCTTCGAGAAAATGCTTGAAGTGGCGGACAGCGGAATAAATAGCAAGAAGCTCCCTGTCGAAGGTGGAGTAATGGGTTTCAGCAGGAGTAACCTTTCTACTGAAGAAGGTGAGTGGTTGACAAACTCCATGATTAATCTGTTCGAGGACAGCTCCCACTGCAGTATCGCTGGCATCAGTAGACAAGATGAGAGGTAGACCAGGTGTTGGAAAGTTAAGATGGGCTGCAGCAGAAAGAGCTTTTTTGGCAGCATTAAAGGCATCTTCTTGGGCAGTGCCCAATGATAGTGATTTTGGTTTTCAAGCCAGTGCTGTATATAGTGGAGTCATTATTGAAGCAATTTTTGGCAAAAAACGATGGTAACAGATGACCATTCCTACAAATTCTTGCTAGGCCTTGATAGTAGTAGGCTTAGGGAATGTCTGGATGGTGGTTACTTTCTCTTGGAGGGGAAGGACACCCTTGGAGAAGATACAGTGTCCCAGGAACTCTACTACTTTGACTCCAAATACACACTTGTCATGCCTGACGAGGAGACCAGCAGAGTGTAGACGTTCAAGAACTTGGTGGAGGTGTTTGGTGTGGGTGTCATGATTAGGAGGGAATACTAGGATGTCATTGACATAAGCAACACAGAAGGGTAGGTCACCTAAAATCCCATCCATCATGCATTGGAAAGTAGCTCGGGCGTTTCTGAGGCCAAAGCAAGAGTAGTTGAACGTATATGTTCCAAACGGAGTGGTTAAGGCAGTCTTGGGAATGTCTTCAGGATTCATAGGGACTTGATAGTAACCTTTGAGCAAGTCCAGTTTGGAAAATATCTTGGCCCCATGTAGGTATGTCGTGACATCAGCAATGTTAGGGAGAGGGTAATGATCAGGTTCTGTCATCATATTCAATCGCCTGTAGTCGCTGCAGGGTCGTAGTGTGCTGTCGTTTTTTATTACTATGTGCAATGGGGATGCCCATGGGCTGGATGCCTTTTGACCTAGACCCATTTCTTCCATTTCCTTGAATGCCTTTTTTGTTGTGGTGAGTTTTTCTGGAGACAGCCGACAAAACTTTGAGAATACTGGAGGACCTGAAGTTCGTATGAAATGGAAAATACCATGACTTGCAGGTGTGTGGAAAGATAGGCAAAGTTCTGGTTTGAAGACTTCAGGATATGTAGACTGCAGGAAGGAGTAATTATCTTGGGCATTAGATATGTGAAGAGCGAGGTTAGCAGGTGCGCTTACAATGGCAATTGAGGATAAGGTGTTGGTGTCCACGAGGCGGCGATTGGCGACATCAATGAGGAGATGGAAATATGCAAAAAATAAACTCCAATGACAGGTAGAGAAACATCTACAATAATACATTTCCACGTGAAAGTTCTGTTGGCTAAGGGTAGCTGGAGAACTTTGTATCCATAATAGTGATACGAGACCCGATGGCAGCTACCAATTTGTTGTCAGTACCTAAACTACAACCACTGTGGACCACGGACTTTGGGATGAGAGACCTGCAGGCACCTGTGTCACCCAAGAATTTGATACCTGTAATGGAATTAACTAGGAAGAAAACATTAATTGAGACAGAGGCCGCCGCAGGCAGCGACGACCTTAAAGAAAGTTTTTTGCCCATATACTTGTTTTTTTTTTGCAGTTTTTGGCAGCGTGACCAAAGCGGGCGTGATAGTAACAGAGTTTGGATGTGACATCCAGTCTTTTGTGAGAATATGAGGTAATTTCTTTAGCTCGAGGTCGTGTGAGGGCATTGTTGTAGAATGATGATCGAGATGAAGATGTGGCAGCAGCGACGGCTTCGTCTGGAGGGCTGGAGTACATGTGATTGATATTGGTAATGTTAGGAGGTGTGCTGGCATATATTGGTGGATGACTAGCTGCATTGTGTACATTTAGAAGACTGTCTGCACAGGCTGCCAGAGCTGCATCATTGAAAGTTGAAAATCTGTGATTGCAGCACGGACAGATTCAGGAAGACGCTGTAACCAAAGGGCGAGGAGTACATCTATTGTCTGACTGGTACCTGAACTGTTGGGAGGAAAAGAAGACGGGCAATAGTTCTCATCTCAGCAAGTGCGTCAGAAGGATGCTGATTACCTTGTGCCTGTTTTGAAAGGTCAAATATAATTTTAACTCTTTTCTCTGGAGATGGAGAGAATTTCTTCAAGAGGAAGGCTTTCAAGTCCTGGTATGCGATGGCATTGTCACCCTGGGATTCCAACCAGTCTGATATCTGGGGAAAAATTGTGTCAGGAATGGATGATAAAACATGATCAGCTTGTGTTCCGGAATTTGTGATGCTCTTTAAACGAAAATGTATTTCTGCACGTCGGAATCAGATGTGGGCATCGATGGTGGAGAACGTTGGGAGTTTGAAGTTAGCAATAAGGTATGTTACCACTGTAGAAAGTTTGATGTCTGTCATGGTGTGGGTGAGAGATAGCAACACTCTGGGGTCACCAATTAAATGACTATAGTTACTTAACTACTTCAAACGGAAAGCAAGAGTTATTTTACTTAATATATAAAAGAGGATGTTCATCAATACAAGCAGAATATGGAACTGATTTAATTATCAAATTCAGGGTTATTTATATGTACAGCTATTTTAACAAACAAACAAACAAACAACATTTGTTTCCATTTTGTACAATGGTTATTCAACATTAATAGTAACTTATAAGTAGACATGTAATTAAAATTAAATAAGAGGGTAATACATATAGTTAAATTAAATGTAGCTTTCATAGAAAATAATAATGATGTAATAAAAATGTTAATAATGTTAATGATAAAGTAGTAAGAATGACACTAGATACAGGATCGTTATTATCGGCATCATTTCCATATTTGTTTTCCTTACAATGAGAATAATTAGTTCTTAACGAGCAGCAACTATTTGTCCAAAAGAAAACTATATAGTTTGCCTTTGAAAGCTGTGAAGGAGGATGCATTTTTAAGATGCTCTGGAATATTATTCCAGAGTGTTGGCCCTTTGATAGTGATCATCTTTGAACCTGCTTCTGTGTTTGTTCTGTGAATAAAGAGCTCACTGCTCTGTCTTGTGTTGGTTCCCCTTATATCCCTGACTGTTTTTAAATCAAATAGCCAGCTAGGATAATGATGGTCCAAAATTTTGAATACAAAAACATAAATAGCATAAGTGACCTTGTTTTCTGCCCGCAGCCACACAAGTTTATTGAGAGCTGGTGTGATGTGGTCATATTTTCTTATTCCTCCCAGGGCAACTCGAGCTGCAAAAGTAATAAGCTTCTGTATTCTGTTTATCTGAGTCTTAGTGGTAGCTCCCCAAATAGTTGTGCAGTAATTAATGTGACTTAGAGCTAGAGATTCAACAACAGTTATTCGAGTGATAATCTCAAAATTGTCTTTTATACGTGGTAAGCATATTAATGTTCCTGTAACCATTTTGCATACTTTATCTATGTGGGAATCAAACAACATGTGGTTATCAAAGTGAATTCCTAGGTTTTTGACTGTTTTGTTAGGTGTGATAATATTGTTGCAAAAATTAATTGTTGTGTTTTCTGGAATTTGTGCTATGTGGAACCTTGAACCAATAAACATGCATTGTGTTTTACATTCGTTAATTAACAGCCCAATTTCTTGAAAATAGGTTTTAATTTTTGACAGAATGTTTTCTGCTCTTAAAGTTAGCTCTGGAAGATTATTAATATCACCAATGAGGAGTAGTTGAGTGTCATCTGCATATTGTGCGACTAGACAGTCAGAAATGAAAGAAGACAGGTCATTTACGTAAATGGAGAAAAGGATAGGACCAAGTACTGATCCCTGTGGAACACCAAATGATACATTTTTGGGCACAGAGATAATATTGTTAAGACGTATAGACAGTTTATGATTAGATAGATACTCGCTAAACCAGCTCGGATCAATATTTAAGTTAGTACATTTACTTAAAAGAATTTCATGGTTTTCACTGTTGAAGGCTTTTGATAAGTCCAATAATACAAGCAGAGATATTTTTTTCATATCTATATTATTATAGATACTATTCGTAACTATGAGCAGTGCAGTTTCCGTCGAGAGTTTCGGTCTGAAACCATGTTGGTTAATAGATAATAGTCTATTTGACTCTAAATATGACATAAGTTGGCATGCAACAATTTTTTCTAATATTTTAGAAAAAATAGGTAGCAGGGAAATGGGACGATAGTTTGTCACATCTTCTCTGTCCCCCTTTTTATGCAGAGGTATTACATGTGATATTTTCCAAGAGTCAGGAAACTTTTTATTAACAATGGAAGTGTTCATAATAGTTAGAATATAGGATGCAATCATGGGTAGAGCATCTTTGATGAACTGAAATGGTATACCATCTGAACCATAAGAGCCAGAGTTTCTTAGGCTCTTTATGGTAAGAATTAGGGTAGCACAATCGATAGGATGTATCTTAAAGTACTCTCTTATGCTTACATTGGAAGAATTGTCATTTAAGCAATTACTCATATTCACTGAGTTAATGTTTTCTTGAGTTTTTTCATATGTATTTTTGCCAACGTTAGCAAAATAGTTATTAAAGTTTTCCTCTTTGTCTTTCAACTCCGTAATATTTTCATAACTTTCTGAGGTACTCTTTTCATTTGGTATCATGCTCCTTATCACTTTCCATGTTGCTGCTGTATCATGTCAAGAGTCATTAAATTGTTTTTTGTAAAAGTCTTTTTTACTTACATTGACGAGAGAGCTGACACTTTTCTTTTCTATTTTATAACGTTCTCAGAGAGTCATACCATATCTATTCATTTTTAGCTCTTTTGGTATTTGATTTCTGATTTGCATTGCCTCTTTGATGTCATTAGTTAGCCAGGGGGCTGAGGGGTGGGTTATTTTTCTTGTTACAATGGGTGCACAACTATCTAAGCATTCAAGGAAGACTTTTGTTAGAATCTCAACCTGTAAATCGACGTTATCTGTGTATTTAATTCTGTTAAGGTCATTTGTGCTGTTGATTAATGTTTCACAAAAGATATCAGGGGAGTAATTTTTTAGACACCGGAATGTCTTCAAGAGAGGCTTCCTTTTGGGCTTGTTTATGTTTAGCATAGCAATGTTCAGCTCGTGGTCTGCAATTGGGCAAGGAACTACGTCCCAATAGGGTATACTTTCCACTTTATTTGTTATTATCAGATCTATAAGAGTCCTAGAATTAGGGGTTATGCGGTTCGGTTTTGTCACTATTTGTGTTAACTTCACAGTGTTGACCATCCTTTTCATTTTGCTATCTGCTGAGAGCAAGTCATCATTAAAATCACCAAGTATGTATATGGGTTTATGACACACACAGATATTTCTGAATGTTTCTAGCAGATGATTGAATGAACTGGTAGGTGCTTTAGGGTGACGGTAAACACACCCTACAATGAAAGATGGAAATTTCTGATACTGCACTGTAGTCCATAAATCTTCGAGCTTCTCAGTTTTTTCTAAACCTGTGGTTATTTCTGATACACAAAGATAATTTCTAACCTAAATACAGACCCCATCCCCTCGGCCATGGTCATTGCGAAATATTTTAAACTCTGGGATATTCACATATTTATTTTCAGTTGTAGAAGGAAGCCAAGTTTCACTTACACAGAGGATGTCTATGTTGCAGTCTTTTGCTAGCATTATTATTTCCTCAAAATGAGCGAGCAGGGACTGAGCACTTCCATGTACTAATGTTACATTCTTACCATGTTTCATTAGGGTGGTATCCATAGTCATAGTTGTAGTTTCTTCTTGGGTTAGTCCATGACTTGTTTCGACTGTGTGATGCTGCTGGGAATTCATCATTGTAGTGTGTTCTGGGGTTAGCCCATGGACCCCGGTGTCTGTACCTGTCGTTGGATGGGTAACGCTGGTTTGAGTACGTGCCATGGTATGATCGGGCCTTCCCAAAGTTTGTATGCCTAGGTGGGTGTCTAGGGTTGTAACAGCCATCACTCCAGGAGAAGTCTCTTGTGCGTGGACAGTGATAAGAGAGGTTTGTATCATGTCTCTATGTGTAGTCTCGCATAAAGGGGATTGTTTCATTCGCTCTTTGCTGTTTATTTTGGTATGACTGTAGTTTGGGATATTTTGTAGAATACCCAGGTTGTGTCCATTGTTTGCCCCAGCGAAATGGCTGGAAAATTGTGCCTGTAGGCCATTGATTCAGTTTGTAAGGCACATATTCAAATCCTTTCAAAATCGTTATTGCGAAGGAAACCCAATTTGGTTTGCGAGAAAGCTCCTTAATCAAGACTTCTTCAGAAGGAATGCCTTGATTTGTCAATATATTACATATCTCTCTCTCAAAGGGATTGCCAGGAATGCAAATATATATTTGAGCTGTAACCCTTGCACTTGCATAATTGGGCAACTGTGGCTGTGGGGGAGAGGACTTCGATGGAATGTTTAGAATAGAGACTGCTGCTATTTTGTCTTTTCTGTTTTCTTCATTGTTTTGCAGCCTATTGCTGGGTTGGTTATTTGTGCTGGAAGGTGTAATTTGCTTGTCCTGGTTAGTGATAGATGCTGTGTTATTAGGAGTAGTGGAGATGGGCTCTATATCTTCTTCACTGTTTTGCAACTCTTTATCAGGTTGGTTATTTGTGCTGGGAAGAATCTTGTTCTGGTTAGTGCCTGTTGTTATGTTGTTAGGAGTAGTGGGGAAGGACGCTGTTGCTTCATCACTATTTTGTAACCTGTTACTGATTTGATTATTTATGCTAGATGGTGTATTCAGGTTGTCTTGTTGACTATCACTTTCATCTGGATCAACCTCTTCTTACTACCAATGTCACATTCGTCTTTCAATGCACTGAAGGAATTGTGAGTAGAGACAGAAAACCTAGTTTGCAAAACCTGAGGGTTGCTGAAAGAAGGGACATCATCGTTGTTAGGTGACAGCACTGAATTGAGAGGTGGAGATGTTTCTAATATCAGTTTCAACCTAGAATTATCTCTTTTAAGTAGGACAATGTCAGATTCTAGCAAACCCACCTTGTGTTGTAAGGCTTTCACCTTTTCAGCATCTGTTTCCAAAATTCTCACCTTACCTGCAAGACTCTCTATCATTCGATGTAGGTCTCCTAGGTCGTGTGTTTTTTCAGACTCTATGGATTTTACAACCGAAGTTTGAGATTGAAAGAGTTTGTCAAGTTCACCATTCATTGAGATTTTCAGGACACTTGCGCTAAAAGTGATTATATTTGTAATTATATCTTTTTTTACTTTCTTTTTTATGATGTGTTTACCACTGTGTTGTGGAAAGAGTTCCACTACCTTTGAAAGCAATAGTTTACTTGTTTTGTACAGAGTGGCTTTTTTTATTTTTTCCAATTCCCTTCGGATGTCCTCACGTGAATATACGAATATTCTGTCCAGAGATGATATAAACACTTCGGGAAAATTATCAGTATATTCACACGGAAGGTCATAAAGGTCGACTTCTTCCGATGAGGACATTCTGGTGTGAATGGGAGGGGAACTGCAGTATGAGGGGAACTGCAGGTTCACCTAAGAAAAGTCCTTGTTATGTCAGTCGCGAGAGGTTGTGTTTGAAATTGGTAACACTGGGAGAGACACTCAACGGTTTTTGATATGTTATAAGATTATAATGAATTTTCTTTGTATCTTTTTAAACACTAAAGTTGTAATAATCACTCTGACTTAAATTTGAAGATTTATATTTCAGTACGCCTTCGTTAATTTTATAGCTGTGAAGTTAAACTCTGTCAATTGATAAACGCAATATTATCGGGAGCTCAATGCGTACACATCCTCCCCCACAAACAATGATCTCGGAATTTTTATTTCAGTGGGAGGAGTTACAAACAACCCAAGAGTAAGTATTGACCCATGAAATACAACTTTAAAATAACTTAATAATTACTAAATGATTACCTAATTACAATAATTACATATTTTGATAAAAAATATTATTTACAATTTGTACATTTGTACAATAGGTAATGTAGAGGCATATGAAAGGTATATTGCAAAGAGGAGAATAGCAGAGCACATGGTGAGGGAGGCAGAGAGAAGTGGATGTGAGGTGGGGTAGATGCTTGTCTGAGAATTTTGAAATAAATAAATAGATGTTTTGTAAGGAAGCAAAAAAAGTGCATAGAGGTGAGTTTGGTACAGAGGGGAGGGTAATAGGAGCAGATAGGCAATGGCTAGTAGATGAAAAAAAGGTGTGAGAGAGGTGGGCAAAGTATTTCAATGAACAGCTAAATGAGTAATATAATAGACAGGCATATATTGTGGATGTGGGAAATGAATGAAGAAAGCCAATATTAGGTGATGAGAATGATAGGGAAATAACAAATTAGGAGATGCAATTGGCATTGAGAGCAACAAAGGCATGCATAGCATAAGGAATAGATGGGTAGTATGCAGAATGCTTGTCAAAAGGTGGGGAGGCTTTAGTGGAATGGATGCTTAGGTTGTTGAATGTATGTTTCAGGAAAGGGAGGATCCCAGTTGATTGGAGGAATACCTGTGCATTTCCACTCTATAAAGGGAAAATAAATATTTATGAGTGTATTAGATTTAGGGGAATTAGTTTACTGAGTGTAGCTGGTAATGTATATGGAAGAGTGTTAACCGAGAGAAATAGGAAAGGTACTACGAGATAGTTTGGAGAAAAACAATGTGGGTTCAGGAGAGAAAGAGAATTTGTGAATCAAGTGCTTGTGATAAGACAGGTATGTGGGAAGTTCTTGGAGAAAGGTAGTGACACTTTTTAGGCTTTTATGGACTTAGAAAAATTGTATGAAAAGGTTGATAGAGGGGCATTGTGGAGTATTTTGCGATTGTGTGGAATTAGTGGAAGATTATTGAATGCGATGAAGACTTTCTTCATAAATTGTAGAGCATGTGTAAGAGTCGGGTTACATTAAGGTTGCATAATTTCATCATGGTTGATTTTTGTACATATCGACTGAGAGGTAAGGGAAGTAAATGGAGGAGCACTAGACAGAGGCTTGGAACTAATGGGTGAGTATGGAAGGCTGTGGAAATTGAATCAGTTGTTATTTACGGATGATACTGTACTGGTGGATGATATTAAGAAAGAACTGACTCCTTTGGTGACTGAGTTTATTAGGGTGAGTGAAATAAGGAAGTTGTGAGAGGCACGAGGAGTGTTAATGTTGGCAGATTGAATGTTGGAGTTGATGGGAAGTTGCTTAAAGAAGTTTAGAGTTTTAAGTATCTTGGGTCTCATGCAGCAAAGAATTGATAGGTTGATGCGGAGGTAAGTCATAGAGTGAACTGTAAGTAAATTTCTAGGTGGATTGAAAAGTGTGATGAGAAATTGGTATTTAGGAATAAATGTAAAAAGAAGGATATAAGAAGGTCTGATTATGGAGATGAGGTGTTTGAGAAATATGAATGGTGTATATAAAATAGACAGAGTAAGAAATGAGATCAGGCAGTGAACGTTTGTTGAAAAAAGACTGTCAGAGAGGTTAGATCAGAGAGAATTGAAATGGTTTGGACACATGGAAAAAATTAGTGATGAATGAATGGTAAAGATATCATGGGGTGTAGAGGTGGTTGGAGTAAGGTGAAGGGGCAACCTAGAATGAAGGTATTTGAAGCACGTGTTATGTCAGTGGAGATGGAAGAAGAGCGTGCAAGAGATAGGAATAAGTGGAAGAAGATTGTGTCTAGGTGATGCGGGCCAAAGAGATTTCTCACACCTGCTAACACAGTGTACTGTGATGGGTGGGTGTGAGGGGAGTTGCCATGTGATGAAACGGTGGGAAGAAACCAGCTGCGGCTATCTGTCCTCACTGTAGAATATCCATTCCTGCCTACCTTGTGAATGACCCAAGCAGGATGGTGGGGGGGGGGAAATGCAGCAGCCCTTTATACCCAAAGAGCTAAGAGGATTGATTAGAAAATTCATTAGATCATGGTGAATATGTAATTCTTGGCTCGGCCACCCCCCTTGCAAGGGGGAATGGGGCCATGTATATAGATATATCAATCTCAATATATGTTCTTTACAATGCAATTTCATTTATTTGTTTATATGTTTTTTATGTGATTTACAGCGTCTAGCTTTCCTTCTAATCATTTTTGGCATCACCATAACTAAGTTTAGTGAGTGTCAGTCAGGCCATTATGATTAAAAGTACACACTTTTTTTAAGATGATTCACGGAGTTTAACAGCCTTAAGCATTTGTAAGAAAACTTATTAAGTTTTCATGGAGTCACTTTTTTGTGTAGGGATAGAAAGTTTAGCTATCAACGTCGCAAAATAGTTAAAAGCATAAAAATAATTACTGAGGGGTGACAATTATAATAGATATGAATAAGAACTTTTTCCTTTCTTGTCAATAGCTTCAACTTGTGCAACACTGAAAGAACAATCGCATCTTCGAAACGAGATGTCATGGGTGTCATGCTGAATGCTTGTCAAAAGGTGGGTAGGCATTAGTAGAATGGATGGTTAGGTTGTTGAATGTATGTTTCAGGAAAGGGAGGGTCCCAGTTGATTGGAGTAGTGCAAGTGTAGTTTCACTTTACTAAGGGAAGAGAGATAAGTATGAGTGTAGTAGTTTTACGGGAATTAGTCTATTGAGTGTAGTTGGTAAGGTATATGGAAGAGTGTTAATCGAGAGAATTAGGAAAGGTACTGAGAGATCGATTGGGGAAGAACAGTGTGGGTTTAGGAAAAGAAATGGATGTGTGGATCAGGTGTTTGCGATAAGACAGGTGTGTGAGAAGTTCTTGGGCCTTTATGGATTTAGAGAAAGCGTATGACAGGGTAGATAGAGAGGGGTTGTGGAGAATATTGCGACTGTATGGGATAAGTGGAAGTTTGTTGAATGCGGTGAAGAGTTTTTACATGAATAGTAGAGCATGCGTGAGAGTTGGGAATGATATGAGTAATTGGTTTAAGATGAATGTTGGGTTACGTCAAGGTTGTATAATGCCGCCATAATTGTTTAATGTGAATATGGATGGAGTGGTAAGGGAAGTAAATGAAAGAGTATTAGACAGAGGCTTGGAACTAGTGGGTGATGAGGGAAGGTTGTGGAAATTGAGTCAGTTGCTACTTACGGATGATACTGTACTGGTGACTGATACTGAAAATTTAATTGAATCATTTGATGACTGAGTTTATTAGTGTGTGTGAAAGAAGGAAGTTGCGCATGAATATTGGTAAAAGCAAAGTCATGAAATGCTCGAGGAGTGTTAATGTTGGCAGATTAAATGTAGGAGTGAATTGGGAGTTGCTTGAAGAAATTCAGAATTTTAAGTATCTGGGGTCACATGTATCAAGGAGTCGACGAGTGGATGTAGGGGTAAGTCACAGAGTGAAGGAAGCTAGTAAATGTCTAGGTGGGTTGAAAAGTGTAATGAGAAATAGATATTTGGTAATGAATGCAAAGAGAAGAATATATGAAGGTGTGATTGTGCCGACAGCATTGTATGGAGCAGAGACTTAGATGCAAGAGAGGATGAAAGAAAAAGTTGAATGTAATGGAGATGAGGTGTTTGAGAGGTATGATTGGTGTATCTAGAATAGATACACCAATTGAAAGACTACGACTGAAGGTATTAGGATGCAACTAGGACTGGTAAAGACAGTTCCAGGTTGAGTCTTCCTTCAGGACGGTTCTCTCCTCATGCCTACATCTACACTGAATATTCTGGCGTATTCATTACAAATCTCTTGCTATTCCATTACATTTGACAAGTCACAACACTGCACATCTGTCTCTCCTACTTTCCTTTTCCTCACATTTGCTATTATTTATGGAAGGTTCACAACTAATGGCCCCCAGTACCCGGCATAGTGGGGTGCAAAGAATCTCCGGGGATCATGTTGACACCACCATTGGCTTGAGGGCAGACACGCCTGGTGGTAGTAATGGTACTGCTCTTAACCTTACACCTCCCAATAGATCTGCTTCTATCACTCTTCACTATTCAAACATTCGTGGGCTGAACTCTAATCTTTCGTTTGTGGAACTGCACTTGGGCACTTTCCTCCCTAACTTCCTCCTCCTATCTGAAACCCAGCTGTCTATACATGCTTCCACTGACCCATTCCAAATCCTTCACTATAATCTGTATACTCGTTTTCGTTCCAAAGGTGGGGTCTGTGCATACTGCATCACTAACACTCCTACTGTGATGCTCATGGACTTTGAATCTCCTGACTTTGATGTTCTCTGGCTAAAAAACTATCTCTCTACTACCACTATCATCCTTTGCTTCTGCTACTGTTCTCCAAACTCCACCGAGTTTGTGTCTTTCTTTGAATATCTCTCCTCGTGCCATGAGTCCTTGCTATCTTCTCACCCACATGCCGAAGTTCTCTACATTGGAGACTTCAATGTACACCACAGTGAGTGGCTTCATTCTTCTCACACTAATGTGGGAGGAAGTGAGGCCCTTGCTTTCTCTATTATTCATGATCTGGAGCAAATTATCAAACATCCTACTCGCGTTCCTGATCGTCGAGAACATGCTGGAAACACTCTTGACCTATTTTTTATTTCTAACCTTTCAAACTACTCTTATTCTGTGCTCACCCCTCTTGGTAAATCTGACCACTCTATGATCTCTGTCTCTTCCATTTTCGCTCCACCACCACCAATCCCCCCTACTCAATGCCGCCTTTGGCACTTTGAGCGAACCCAACATGAAAATTTGCGTAACTTTCTCTTTGACTACCCATGGGATGACTACTGCTTTCGGTCCCGCAACCCTGATCAGGTAGCTCTAAAAGTTGCCGAGATCGTGACAGCTGGAATGGAGGCAAACATCCCCTCTTCTACAAAAACTTTCTCTCCCCTAAACCTTGGTTTGACCATGCCTGCTCCATGGCTATCCAGGCTAGGAATCAGTCTCACTGATCGTACCAAGCCTTTCCTTTCGATTTAACTCGTTCTGCCTTTATTATAGCTAGGAATCGCTGCACTGCTCAGATTCGAAGGTCTAAGGCTTCCTTTATAAAAAGGAAAGTTGATGACCTTAACTTCTCTCCCACTGACATATACTTCTGGTCCTTAGCCAAAAACCTCTCAAAAAACTTCAGTAACTCAAGCTTTCCCCCTCTCATTCGTTCTGATGGTTCTATAGCTTGCTCTCCCACTGACAAAGCCACTCTCTTTGGCTCTCATTTTTCTGCCAACTCTTCTATCAACGATTCCAGCACACCTGTTCCTCAGTCTTTTCCCCTCTCTAACCCTATGCCCTCCCTTATCCTTTCTTCACGCAAATTTCATAAGGTTCTTCACTCGCTAAAGACGAACAAGGCATCTGGTCCTGATGGTATCCCTGCTAGGTTCCTTAAGGAGCTTGCATATGAACTGGCTCCCGTGCTTTGCCGTCTTTCTCGCCTCATTCTTTCAACCAGTATCTGTCCTTCATCTTGGAAGCATGCTCTAGTTCAACCTGTTCCTAAGAAGGGTGACCGCTCTATTCCTTCTAACTACCAACCTTTTGCTCTAACCTCCTTTATTGCTAAAGTATTCGAAACATTGCTCAATGCTCACTTCTTGAAACGCCTTGAATCAAACTCACTTATCTCCGATCACCAGTACGGCTTCCGCAGGGCAAGATCCACTGCTGATCTCCTGTCCTATCTTACTCATGTATGGTCATCTTCTCTGAGGAACTATGGGGAATCCTTTGTCATCGCCCTTAATATCTCTAAGGCTTTTGACAGAGTCTGGCACAAGGCTCTGTTGGCCAAACTCCCTTCCTATGGCTTTACCCCTTTTTTCTGTTCTCTGATTTTCAGTTTTCTTACTAACCATTCTATATCTGTAGTTGTTGATGGCGCGACATCTAGCCCTTTCTCTGTTACCAGTGGTGTTCCACAGGGCTCTGTTCTCTCACTTACTCTCTTCCTTCTCTTCATCAGTGATCTTCTACAATCCCCATCTTCCTCTCTTCTTCATGCCTTTGCTGATGATTCTACCCTTCAATTTTCCTCTGCCTTTTCTTCACAACCTTTGTCTGTTACTCGTAATCCATCTCGCATCACTCTTTCTTCTACTCTTAACTCCGATTTGCAGAGAGTATCTGAATGGGGCACTTAAAATTTAGTTAAATTCAATGCCTCCAAGATACAGTTGCTATCTCTTTATCTTCTTCTCCTCCTGATAACCCTATTGTCTTCGAAACTAATGAAATTTACCCTCTTAACTCTGTCAATATATTAGGAATCCATATAGCCTCTAACTTGTCTTGGAGGAATCACATAATCCAAATTTCTAAATCTTCATCCAAAAAATTGGGGGTTTTGTTTCGTTTCCGTCATTACTTTTCTTCATTGCAGTTACATAAAATTTACAAAGGTCTTATCCGCCCCTGCTTAGAATACTGCTCACACATCTGGGGTGCTTCTTCCTTTACTTATCTTCTTGATAGGGTTGAATCTAAGGCAGTCAGACTCATTAATGATCCTTCTCTTACTTTTAACCTGGATTCTCTCTTTGCCGTAAGGTATCTTCCCTTTTGCTTTTCTATCGCTACTACTTCCATCGCTGCTCTGATGAGTTGGCGAGTTGCATCCCTCCTCCACTGCCGAGACCACGTAACACTCGCCAAGCAGCCTCATCTCACAGGTACTGTGTGGAGATTTGTAGCTCACGGCTTGGTCGGTGCAGCGACCGCTTCTTCCCAACTACCTTCAGACTCTTGAATTTACTTCCTCCTTCTGTCTTTCCTAATTCTTATGACATTTCATCCTTCAAAAAGCAGATCTATTCTCATCTTAGAGCCTAGTCCTCCATATCTCTGTGTCCTCTGTACTTTGACTGTTTTTTTTCTGTCTGTCGTTTTCCATTGTGCAGCATTACCTCATCTCTGCCTTGCCCATAACATTTTTCTTTTCCTTCGTCTTGGTATCTTTTCGTGCCCGGGCCTTTATTGATGAGGGCAGTTTCTGCCTGTCCCGGTGTCACACTATTAAAAGAAAAAAAAAGAGATAGAGTAAGAAATGAGGATGTCAGGCAGAGAACGGGTGTTGGAATGAAGCTGTCGGATAGGTTAGATCAGAAAGTGTTGAGATGGTTTGGACACATGGAAAGGATGAGTGATGAATGATTAGTGAAGAGAGAGTGGAGTGCAGAAGTGATTGGAGTTAGGTTAAGAGGGAGACCTAGAATTAGATGGAAGGATGGCTTGAAAAGGGCACTGAATGCACGTGCATGTCAGTAGAACAGGGAAGAGTGCGTGCAAGAGATTGGAATGAGTAGAGGAAGATTGTGCAAATATGATGCAGCCCAAAGGGATTACTCGCACCTGCTAGCTCAGTGAACTGTGGTGGACGGGTGTGAGGGGAGTTGCCATTTGATGAAGCGGTGGGGGTAAACCAGCTGTGGCTGTCGGGACTCATTGTAGAATATCCTCGCCCACCTACCATGTGGGTGACCCAAGCAGGGTGGAAGGGGGGGAGACGTGGCAACCCTCTATCCCCAAGGAGCTGAGAGGAGTGGTTGAGGTGTGTATGTGGATCATGGTGAATACGCATTTCTTGGCTTGGCCACCCCCTTACAAGGGGGAATGAGGCTTGTGTCTATATAGAATCTACTTTACCTTAAGAGTAAATCCAGTACCCATCGATCAATCTTGGTATTCGGAGAGATGTTCTAAAACATTTTGTCTTAAATGCAATTTTTCTTAGTCAGCTTGTCTAAGCTCGTTTGTTTAAAACAATTCGTCCAAGATAAATTAATATTAAAGCAAATTACCTAAATCACATTTTGTCCAAACCTAAAACCTTCCATAATACAGAATAGTTATTGTTAACATTAGCATTAGCTCCAGTATGCGCAGTAGCAGAGCAACACCTCTCCTCATGAGGCATAAGAGGTCTTGATTATTTCAGAGATATATGGATTGGACGGCCTAAAAGAAGGATTTTGCGACGTCACCTCTCTCTTTCTCTCTCTCTCTCTCTCTCTCTCTCTCTCTCTCTCTCTCTCTCTCTCTCTCTCTCTCTCTCTCTCTCTCTCTCTCTCTCTCTCTCTCTCTCTCTCTCTCTCTCTCTCTCTCTCTCTCTCTCTCGTTACATAATATGCGAAATTATTACTTTAGAGATTTTTATGATATGCCCAAAACAGTCAAAGCCATCGGATGCTTCTGTCAAGAGCTTGAAGCTCAAGTTAGTGCTTATCTTATTTTTTTTCATGAGTGTGACACCAAGTTGGGCCAAAAAAATAAATAAAAATAAAACTGCCCTCATCGGGCCCGGACATGAAGAAAACATAAAGAAAAAAGGAACAGGAAAGGAGAGTGTTGTGACTTGTCAGATGTGTAAGAATAATAAAATATATGTAACGAATATCCAAGAATATTCTGTGGTGTTGTAGATAGAAAGAGAACCTGTCGTGAAGAAACTGAAGCCATGACCTGAAACCTGAACCGAACTCTGAAAGGAACCACGTGGGGCTGGAGATCAAGGGTGAAATTGAAACTCTCCCTTTATTTCTCTGGGCACGGTAAATGTTTAAGGTGGGTGACAACAAGATATATGGTTGGATCCATGGGCCTTAGCAACTGGGCATCAAGTGCCGCTAGAGGTCAAAATGGGACAAAGGATCAGCTATTCCCACGACCACAAGACACTAAAACATTTCAACCGTATTACGTATGTACATACCCCTGAAGAAATACCCAATAGGCCTGAGTGATTTGGACCCTCTTCTGCCCAATAGGCCTGTTGGAGTAGCCCCTCCCAAAGGAGGAAGAACTCCCTTTGGTTCTGGAAGCCTACTGGCTGATCTGTCCAAGCCGACACGCCCTGCCCTTTGGGTTCTTCAAGAACACCCGAGGCAGTCAGACACAGAGAGCTTTAGTTAGAACTTTCCCTAGGGCACGAATAAGATCTCAGTTTTGATAGACATTAAAGGAAAGGGGCATTTAGGAATCAGATACATTGTACTCTTAAATAAATACAGCTTAAAGTGAACCTCTGCTTGTCTGTTCTTACCTTGCACGTAACTGAAAGTAATTATTACGTAATGTAACACTACAACAGTGGTGGCAGCGCGGTACAGATTACGCCAGAAAAAAAGAAAAAGAAATATTTTATAAAAGAGACAATTTTTATGCCAGTTGAAACCCGTGCGAAGAGAAAAAGAATGGCAAACATAGGAGAACAATACTACTCGGCGCAGGAAATGGCAGAAGAGGACATGAATCGTAAAGTCCTCGAACTAGAGGAAAATGTACGACGCCTACAAATCAGTGCCGAGGTTGCTCCATCAAGGAGAAGATGCTTTGGTTGACGGCGACAGCACTGACAGCTAGTTTGACGTCTCAAACGCCGACGAACAGCCTGCCGCTCTGAATCGAAAGATGACGCAGGGAGCGCAGCAGGCCATGCCCCCATCCTGTGCCCTTGTTGGAAAGGTGCCCCGAGTCAAAGAGTGTTCTTTATACTTTGACAGCGCAAATGTAAAAGACCTCGAACACCCACCCATATTCCCCGTGGCCGAGTTTCTGAGACATTTGGTTCTGCGGATGAGATGTGACGAGTGGACCGACGAGTACTGCATAAATGAGGTGGTACAAAGGTGCACCGGATTTGCATCCGACACAGTGGAAGAAGACGAGTGGTCGCAAATTAAAAATTGTGAAAATTTTAAGGATCGATTCCTAAAGTACTCTACAGTGCGACAGAGTGACGAAACGCCAATAATCAAAATGAAAAATTGTGCTCATAGACGCAGAGAACAGTTGAACTGGTATGCAAAGAGGATTGAATCCTTAACTAACTCAGTGAGTGTGATCACCTATAATCAGTGTATGCGGCATAGTATTGTGCAGAGTGCTCTGCGGAACACCGTTCCTCCAAGGTGCCATTTCTTGCTGAAATCTGACATACCGATTCCCAATATAGTGGAACAGCTATCGAATTGGTTCGAGAGCCATCATGGACATGGTCTCTCAGAAGAAGAAACTGAACAGAAAGGCTTCTAGATGTGACAGCGATCCCCGTCGCAGCGATGGCAAACGAATGAGAGCCGAGGTCCCGAGCCATGGAGAGAGAAAGATGCGGAAATAGTAACAGCCTGGGCCACTGATGGGAGCAGTGCGTACAAACGTAGAGCGCAGGCACACTCTGTTTCAATTGCCTAGGGTCCGAACATCGGGCCGATAGTTGCCCCTCCGAGAAAATGGCACATGGATCATTGCCGTTTAGGAAAAAAAAAACGCCGTATCCCGACGACCTCGTTCGGAGAACTTCCTGAACACTCAGCAGTGAGAAGCCACTGTTCCTCTGGAACGGAAGATTGTGAACATCTCCAGGCCAGCCTCTCAGCACAGCTAAGTACTTGTAATTTCTGTCTAATGAGTAATGGTATCTTGTTAGTAAAAATTGCGGTTGGAGGACTCCGCCAATATGCTTCCCTAGATACAGGCTCAGCCGTATCATTAATTGATTGTAATATACTTGCAGAACCCATTACTAAATTAGATAATTCAGTAGTAATAACTACCGTGTGTGATAATACCCTGAATTTTGTTAAATTTAAAGAGATAGTGAAACAAGTGATTGTATTTGAGGGGTGCCCCACAAAATTTAGATGTGTCTTCCTTGCATTGCCTAGGTTAAGTAATGAACAGGCGAAAGTAATAATTGGATTTGAGGACATGGTAAATATGGGTATAAATATTGTTAACAAACGAGGGAAAGCTACCGTAAATGAGAGGGAAGTAGTTTCATGCTCCGCTTGTGCTTCAGTGTCTGAATGCCTGTCGAAAGAAGAAAATGATAATTGTATTGTAACGCATTGGGAAGAACTTATTGAGAGCAGTTCTGCATGTGCCTTGGAAGCTATTACCTCTCGGGTGGTCCCGGGTGGACAAGTCTTGTAAGCAAAATTTATTGGGGAATATGCTGATTTCTTTCCTAGTAAATTGTTGATAATTCCCAACTGGTCACGGGAATTAAGAGTCATGCGTGTCAATATATCGCCGGTCCCCTTAATTATTCCTAGAAACATGAAAATCGCCGAATTCAACGAAGTGCGGCAGTGTTACAGTATTAATGTCGTTGGGGTCGCCAAAGACCCAGAATGTATCGCAAATTTGCAGGCGTTAGCGAGAGGGTTGAGCACTGCTGAGCATTCTGCTTTCATGACTGAACTTGTCGCTAAATATTATGATGTTTTTCCTTTAGATTCTGACTCTCGTGGGGAGTGAACCCTTATGCCGTTTGATATCAACATGGGAAATCATCCCCCACCTTTGTAAAACCCTACTGCATTCCCATTGTATATGAGCGAAAATTAGAGGGAATGGTAGCTGATTTAGAGAAAAAGGGCATCATTAGGTTATCTAATAGCCCTTGGCATAGCCCCATTGTAGTAGTGAAAAAAAAAGATGGAGACCTTTTACTGTGCGTAGATTTTCGCAAACTGAATTTTATTTCCCAAGGTGATAAATTCTCCCTCCCTATAATTGAAGATGTACTGTGTCACATCATCGAGGCTAAGCATTTTACCACTCTCGACCTTGTGGCGAGGTACCACCAGGTAGTCTTTGAAGAGAAGAGTAAAGCTAAGACCGCCTTTTCAGTGAACAATAAACTCTATGAGTACAATTGCCTACCTTTTGGGTTAGAAAATGCCCCTAGTCATTTCAGCAGACTTTTGACAGCAGTACTCATGGGCCTCATTGGTAATGATGTGCTAATATTTTTAGATGACTTAGTAATAATCGGAAAGACCTTTGAAGAACACGCTCTAAACCTTATTTCAGTTTTAGAAGCTCTGAGGCAGAATAACCGTCGTGTCAAATTAACTAAATGTCAGTTTTTCAAAGCGAAAGTAGAATATCTCGGCCACATATTGTTGTCCATGGGTGTGGCAGTGTTGCATGATAAAGTAAAAGTCACAAAAAATTTTGCTAGACCCAGAACTTGTAAGAATGTTAGATCTTTTCTCGGACTTTGCTCGTACTACTGTTAATTTATTGAGAAATACGCAGACTTTTCCCGGCCCATAGATAAACTCAAAAAACCGCATCAGATCATCTGGACGCCTGAGCACGAGACCGCGTTTGTAGCTTTAAAGAGCGCCTCAATGTCTACTCAAGTACTCGCTTATCCTAAATTCGATTGAGAGTTCTATGTCACGTGTGACGCCTCCGACGTCGTGATTGGTGGAGTAGTATCGCAGATAGACAATGAGAGAAGGGAATGCCCAATGAGCTTTGCTTCCCGAGCACTTACAGACACTGAGCGGCAATATACGACAATCAAACGAGAGGAACTTGCCGTCGTGTTTGTCTTAGAAAAACATAAATATTTCCTCCTCGGATATTTGGTGATTATTCGTAGCGATCATTTTCCCTTGAAGTACGTGTATACAAATCTGCTAAATAATCAAAGACTTTCATGATGACTGTTAAGACATAAGCAGTTTGATATAAAGGGGTTTGAGCTTGTACCTGGAAAAAGTAACAAAGTAGCCGACGCTCTGAGCGGGGATGTACGGGAAGTCCCCACCCTAGCCATTACACGCTTGATGAAAAACGCAAGTCATAGAACCGTGGACATGAACCGTCCTGCGACTGCGGAGGCCGATCGCGTTTCCTTGCACACAATCCTTCAGAGTGATATGGGGAAAGAAACCTTCGCGAGGTAAATAAAAGAGTGAATGGAGGAAGAGCTGAAGAGAGAAGACAGGGTGAGAGTTGCGAGTATGAATGAGTAAGTGAGCGAGTGAGTGAGGGAGCGAATATGAATGAGTGAGAGGGGGGCATTTGTAGGTGGAATCGCGAGAAGCTCGTAAAGAAGCAAGATGGGGATAAGCTGTGGGGGGAGGTGAAGAAACTCTTTCAGGAAGTGGCTGGCAAAATCCCTTCTAAAATTTGACGCAGATTCAATTCATTCATAAAGAAGGAATACTTTATAAAATTTATAAGCGAAAGAAGGGAGAAGGGGGATATGCGGCAGTACTTCCTGAGGAGTTCCACGGTCATGCCCTCTTCTTGTGTCACATGAGTCCCGCGGCTGGCCATATGGGAATAGAGAAAACGTATTGGTTGCTAAGTATCCAGTTTTGCTGGAAGGGAATGTATAAGGACGTTGCAACATATATTAAAAGATGTCATTTGTGTAACTGCTTCAAAAGGCAACGTAGTACAGTCCCACCTGCCCGAATCTGGCCGAGATGTAGCTTTAAATGGGAAAGAGTTCACTGCGACTTGGTAGGCCCCCTGCCCAGATCATATGATGGCTACTCATACATTTCCGTACTTACAGACAAATGCACAATATATACCATCACGTACGTGATGAAGGATAAAAGCGCGGCCTTTGTAGCCATTGCCCTACACCAGTTCACGTTAGTATTCGGATTCCCTCAAGAAGTAGTAACTGATAAAGGGCGCAAATTCATGAACGAAGTTTTCCGGGACTTATGTGAACTAGCGCGAGTTGACCATGTAGCAGTCCAGGCTTACATACTCCAAGCTAACGGGTTAGTAAAGAGAAGAAATGCCTCCATCATTGCATTATTATGACAAATCGTTGCCTCTGATCCCCAAGGGTGGAATCTGAAACTGAAACAAGCGGAACAAGCTCCTAATTTCGCATATCGAAAGTTGAACGGTGACTCCACCTGGTTCCTTGTGTTTGGGGAAGATCCCAAGTTACCTTGGGACACGCTTGCCCACCAAAAGCTGTTGCGAGTGTACGATACTGAGAGTCTTAGAACGTTTGTTGTAGATACCGCCAGAAAGACATACAAACTTACAGCGGCCATCCTGGATAAACAAGAAGAGAGGTACACAAAGGAGTATAGTATAAAACATGGTACAAAGAGGCATGAAGCCAAAGTAGGCGATAGAGTTTGCATAAAAAATGTCTACCGCCATCATAAAATGTCCCCCAATTATTTAGGTCCACACCGAGTGCTAAGGGGGGTTTACATGGTCAAACGGTTCATCGAACGCGGTTCGACAGACAAGTGTTTGAAGTAATGTTCGAAAGTGTGAACGGGGTATTTGGTTGTCGAACACATTCGACAAACGTGTTCGACAACTAAATACCCCATTCACACGTTCGAACATCACGTCAAACACTTGTCTGTCGAACTCCGTTAGACGAACCGTTTGACAGTGTAAACTGCCCTTTAGTGATAAAAATTCCCACTATCATTCCAGATTGGTCATAGAGAAGGAGTGTGAGCTGACAAGAAGCGACAACAAGAATGTCACACACTGTTTCAAGTATTTGAAAGAGATGAAGTCGATCCAGAAGCCGAAGAGACAAGGGAGGAAATGGCGCCCGTCTGCACATCTCCACGCAAAAGCTAGTCATCTGAAGCCCAGAGGACAAACCTTGGGCAGTATTGGGGTAGGAAAAGAGAGTAATAAGAGGAGGATAATTAAATACCTAAACAATCATAAGAAAATTATATGTAAAACTTCCTCCTGTCTCCTGAGGTAATTCTGCCATATAGTTACTCAATCAACAAGTTATTTTGAGTTCCTAGACAAATATATATACTGCATACTATATTTTTATGCATGATTCCGGAAGAGATTTCAAGCCTTAAGCTAATATCAATTTTTAAAGGTTGCAAATGAAAATATAATTATTTTTTTCTAATTTTATAACTGAATGCACAGAGTGCATGTTTTTGTGTTTTAATTGAGGGTGGACATAGCCCTCATGCGATAAACGTAAAATTTTACAAATAATCATTGTTCCACTATTGTTCATATATATATATATATATATATATATATATATATATATATATATATATATATATATATATATATATATATATATATATATATATATATATATATATATATATATATATATATATATATATATATATATATATATATATATATATATATATATATATATATATATATATATATATATATATATATATATATATATATATATATATATATATATATATATATATATATATATATATATATATATATATATATATATATATATATTATATATATATATATATATATATATATATATATATATATATATATATATATATATATATATATATATATATATATATATATATATATATATATATATATATATATATATATATATATATATATATATATATATATATATATATATATATATATATATATATATATATTTATATATATATATATATATATATATACATACATATATATATATATATATATATATATATATATATATATATATATATATATATATATATATATATATATATATATATATATATATATATATATATATATATATATATATATATATATATAAATATATATATATATATATATATTTTCTTTGAGCTTTTCAGTGGATGTGTTGGAAGGAATGTATTCTCTCTTTCTCGAGTCATATGGTGGTGGACCGCAAAGTATTTCAAGGCCATCCAGTCAACTCTCCTTCTTCCTCTCTCTCTCTCTCTCTCTCTTTCTCTCTTTCTCTCTCCCTCTCTCTCTTTCTCCCTCTCTCTCTCGCTCTCTTGCGTCCTACGCCCCTTCCGGACTGAAACATGCTATTTCTTTATGTTAAAAGAGTGTTATAATTATTCATTTTTTTCATTCTTTTTGAAACTTTGCTAGGTGATAAATATTCTCCTGTCTCATTTTGTTTGATAAATTCTTGCATGCTGTTATTGCATAAATATAGCAAAATTAAAGGAATAACAGTGAGAGTTCTTCTGCCACATACTACAACTGTCTTGGAAAATAGCAAAGCTCCCACTAACAAATTGGGCAGCCAGAAGGTTGGTGTCTATACTCATATATATAT